>JAVYIG010009348.1:0-79264 GCA_035222895.1 Strongylocentrotus droebachiensis | reverse complement strand
AGGTCAGTATCACGATGACTTCTACTCAACATCATCGTCGATGGCATTGTCTGCAAAGGTATACTGATATAGTCATAAGGTTGCAGTATAAACGTAAATGAAAAAAGAACTCATGTTTTCTTAATTGTACCTCAGTTGCACTTACGCTCATCTTTAAGTCAAAGAAAAATGATGAGTGTACTTTCCAAAGAGGTAGGAAAGTGAAACGTTAGAGGTAGTGGATGGGGAAAATTGGCTCTTTTTATTAACGAAAACAGTCATAATCTATACTTAAGATGGACTGAGGGCTGTGGACATGCTGATGTTAAAGATAAACTCCAGTACTGGTAAAAAAAAAAGAAAATTAATTCTCACAGAATCAAACGAAACTTACACTGAATGTTCAAGATTACAAATAAATGACATGTGCCAAACAATTTTGGAAGAAAATGTATACTGGCTGAGTTATGAGCATAGAAAGACAAGGAAATCAAGGTAGTACTAGCCCCGACACCATGTGTGTTGTCCCATATATAGCTTTCTGTGTACAGTGCTTGTTACTTTACCAAAACTCGGCCAAAATAATGTATTATGATTTTGATGACTCCAGAACCTTGCAGTGCACACCAATACTTACATGCTACATGATCAACTGTTTCTGATCCATTCCACACCTTTTCTTTCACAATGCAATCGCATTACCAGAACTGGAGTTTATCTTTAAGATATATTCAGACAAATATTTCAATCTAGATCTACACGTTGGAAGTTGAGATATTTCCCTTCCCATTGGAATCGTAGTTGCTGGTCGGAGATTTTTGGAGTATAATGTCATCTGAGAAAGTAAATGATTTTTTTTTTTTTTTTTTTGAGGGGGGGGGGTCGTTATTACTGCTTGACACATATTTTCGGGCTAGTGCCTCCCGCTAGATTATCTTTGATCCGCCACTGGATAACCAAGCCCTCCAAATACTAATCTTTATTTGTTAGCTTTATCTTGTATCGATATTCATTGGAGTGTTTAATCGTTCATTCATTTGCCGATTTCCTGTTATTGGATTGGCACATTTAAAACATAGCGAAAAGTTTGTCATAGGTATTCATGCCTACACAATGAGAGTCTGTGTCACTTGTAACAGGAAAACTGATATGCTATGTACATATATGATTTGTTCAAGAAATGGCAATGAATCATGTTCATACATGTTACTTTATTCTTATTCTTTGATGCTATTAAAAAAATATATATATTATGCTTTTATGTAGCGCTTAAAGCCCATGGCCCACTGCACTACTTGTAGCTACTTGCTCCCTCTGTATAGGAAACAATGCCTAAGCGGTGTCCGTTGGTGCCCCGTGATCCTCTTTTTCTTTCGATTATTAAGAGCACAGTTGATGAGATAACCACCTGTCAGTGACCACCCTGGGTGTTCTAATACCTACTGGCCAAACTAGTACCGACGGGCTTTAATTGCAAGGCTCAAATGAAACATTGACGGATGTAAATATGTTTAGTTGGCGGTAGTCGGATACTGCAGTAGTGTAGTGCAGTTACTGCAGTTCAGCGTAAATTGCACGGCGTGGCCGGTGGAGTTGGCCGCTCGAGGCATTTAAAATCCCATACGCTCGCTGAATTTTGCCAGTTTAGGGGGGGGGGCGAATAGTTCAACTATTCGGTGAACTATTCGTGACGTCAGCAATACAAAATGAACTATTCGGCAGGAAACGTATTTAATAGTCAAACTATTCTTGTTCTTGTTGTGCACACTCTTATAAAATGCAGCAATCTTACGATAAGGGATATAATATCAACTATTTGTTAATCCCGCAGTATGATTGATTACATCGTGCATATAGAACGACCCACTGTACGTCACACTTCCGGTAATATTATGAATTCACATTATATAAATCGGCATAGGTTCGAAATTTTACTAAATATAATATTGATTTGTATTAAAGATAAACTTTAGTACTGGTAATGCGATTGCATTGTGAAAGAAAAGGTGTGAAAGGATCAGAAACAGTTGATCATGGAGCATGTAAATATTGGTGTGCACTGCAAGGTTCTAGAGTCATCAAAATCATAATAAATTTGACCGAGTCTTGGTAAAGTAACAAACACTCACATAGAAAGCTATATATGGGACAACACACATGGTGTCGGGGATGGTACTACCTTGGTTTCCTTGTCTTTCTATGCTCATTACTCAGCCAGTATACATTTTCTTCCAAAATTGTTTGGCACATGTCATTTATTTGTAATCTTGAACATTCAGTGTAAGTTTCGTTTGATTCTGTGAGAATTAATTTCTTTTTTTTTACCAGTACTGGAGTTTATCTTTAAAGATCAGTTTCAATATTACTTTTTCAGACTCTATAGCATATTAGTAAGTTACATTATATTTGATTATATTAGATAGCTGAGACAGATACCGACTCGTAATTGGTCCATAGCTCGTCACGTGATATCGATCGCGAGGATCGTATTGTTATATTTTCCAGGCCGGTCACTTTTGATGGTTATATTGACCAGCTGGTAAAAATAATAATTTTTTTTAACCAATGCATGTTGCCCTCTTAAAGATTGAATTTCACTAATTACATAAATTAAACCAATACCGAGGGTCATTTTTGTTTAACAATTGTTTTCTTCTTCTAAAATTAGTTTTTGTCGAGAAAGAAAATGGAAAAATTTCAGGCACAAAAAATGGACCCCCCCCCCCCCTCTCCCCTCCCTTATTTTCAAACTAAAGCTATCTAATATAACAGATATTGGCTAGCAGGGGATGTATAACATTCTTCGGACCCGAAGGGAGTTATATTTTCCTCTGGAAATATAACCACTTGGGAAAGTGCGGCGGTCCAAAGAATGTTATATTTTACCCCCTGTCATTCAAAATCTGTATAATTGCTTATCAAAGGCAATAAAAACATGACTGATTTTAAATGATTTATAACATGTTCAGTCTATTAGGGATAATATGTCCCTTCTGCAGCCAACGTTAAATTCTGTAGAACTTTTCAGGAATTCTGAATATGTCATGTATGTCCCATCCGTGAAATTTAAACATTAGTAGTGTCCTATAGTAAACAAATTATGCAAGGAAACCCGTTTAACTTCTAGACTTCACTGAGTTGGCAGTTGTAACAGGTACATGAGCATTTGACTACATCAGTTACCCACCCCCTGTGATGGCCAAAATTAAAGTGATTGAATCTTTGTGCAGCACGAAACGTACGGCCATTAGGTACTTCGGTGATTACAATCACCCAAGTCGATTCGACAATTAATGGTCTTTTTTCCCACTAAAAGCCATTTTCAAGCCCTTTCGTTTAGAGGAACTTCTAAATTAGTATTATCTTTCAAATGCCGTTGAAATTTAACCTTTTCATTTTATTTGGCCTGCAAATAGGACATTGCTAAATTAGCCTGAGTCCTGTTTCCTTTAAATTATTATCAATAACAAGTTACAATAGCTGTTATAAGGTATTGAACTCGCGGCATTTGATTGGCTGAGAGCAAATTTTGTTATATAAATTTAGCACTTGTTATTGATAACAGGTTTTATGAAAAGGGGCATTGGTCTTCGTTCATTGAAGCTACATGCTTCACTGGTCTTTTATCATATTTCTGTTCGGAAATAATGAACGATATTATATACATGCACAGTTGCATTGTTTAAAAGCAAAGTACATTTCTATCCTTTAACGTTTAATACTAGGTACTATTTTATACCTTTTTTTTCCGGAAGCATTTTAGCATTTACTCGGTTCATGTCGTTTAAAAATTCCGTGTTGATACCATACAATACCCCTGAGGCGAGCATAGTATATTTTCATGACTTTGTCGCTTTTTTCACGAAACTTAAGAACGCAATTATATCTACCAACAATGGTACCAAATACATTTGCTACTGCACATGAATTTCCCTTTGTATGTAGGATGACGGCCAGAGTGGTAGCACAAGCCACACCTTGACTGAACTGACAGTGAATGATGACACACTAGGATGGCAGGATTGTGGTTCGATGTTTGACAGTGTGAAGAGGGTCACCATACAGGTATGGCACAAGATCAACTATGGCGTCATCCAGAGGATCCGTCTACCAGAAGCAACAGAACTCACCATTCAAACAGATGAGTATGCATCTCAACCGACTGGTTTCCATGAGGAGCCCACTTCACTACCCAACGTCCTTCTGAATATCTCCCCTAATCTTGTCGAGGTGACATTCTGTGGTCTTGACATTGGCAACAGTAAGATGGAGCTCATCTTACAAGCTTTCAGATCACCTCACAACCTCAAACATCTGAAGACAATCAGGTAAGAAACATTGTGCTTCCGTCAAAGAGCATTTTGACACTTTTTTTCTTACCATTAATTCTGCACTCCCCATCTGGAAATGAAAGAAAATATACCTCTTTCTTTGAATTGAATAGAGTGTGTCTCCCCCTTTCTCTCTCCCTTTCTCCATCTCTCCCCCCCCCCCCATCTCTCTCTCTCTCTCTCTCTCACACACACACATACACACTCTCTCTCTCTCTCTCTCTCTATATATATATATATCTCAATGTTTGTTTTCATATTATTAGAATCGATTTGAACTTAGAGATGACAAAACATAAATAACAACATGAATACTAGTAGGCCTAAATACCAAGGACGAATAGCTCTGCTCAAATCATCTGTACCATGTATGACAGCTATTGTTATATTGATACTATGTAGTAAATATGTTTGTACTCTCATACCCGAGAGGGGGTTCATAGAGTCATTACAATCTAACAATATTACAATCTTACAGCTGTTGAACTATAAATTGAAGAGTCTACATGATAAAACAAATGATATAAAGAGTTACATCATTATTAACGGCTATATTCCAAACATTGTTACCTCGGGTAACATGCCCCCAGCCCTAATTACTTAAAATAGATAATACTGTATTCCGTCTATTTGTATACTGGTAGATTCGTAAGATGCGGAACAGATTTGAGCGTGGATGATGTCACCATTGCTTGCAATGAAGATCAGGTCATGAAGGTGGAGGTGGAGCACGGCGAACCACGTGGGTAAGTCCTTAGAACTTTAATTTTAAGAATTGCATCGCCTTTAATGACAGCATGACATTTATGTATTATTGCACCCGAGTCACCCGAAGAAAACTCAGTACGACTGACAATTATGGACAAATTATATGTGTATGGGAAGATCTTCTCTCGAAAACACGAACACTTTGCTGAAAAAAATCATATACATATAGATATCATGGAAAGCAGGAAAGGCGTAAAATGCCATTTTCAAGACCCTTCTCAGACCCATGAACGTTAGCGTAGCGATCGCTCGAGCTCTGAATCGTGACGTCACTAGACAAACACATAGCCCCTGCAGCCAGCTAGCTAGACTTGCACTCGTGTACCTATGATATCTACGGCTATTTGGTGTTTTTTTTTCTCGCTCTTTCGCATTATTATTTTGACATTTCATTTCATAGGAATGTGTCATCTTGCAACGTTCAAGAAAACGTCGGTAAGAATAAGTTCAGACTAGATTTGCGTGTTTGACAACTCCAGCTATAGCGGGGCCTGTATGTGCAGATCAGTGCCGGGTTCGCTCCGGTGAGGTGATGTTGCACGTTCCATTGCCTACTCTACAACTTTAATTACGACGCTTGTTCACAATAAGGTTACCTTCATCTGAGAAACTATTACTATGGTGTCTATATAGACCACCTAACTCGACTATTGAATACTTTAATAACATGCTAGATGTATTTGAAAAAGCAACTGATGAACCATCTGATCTACTGATCATAGGGGACTTTAATATTGATTATAAAATGGACGAATCACTCCATGAAAATCAAATTAATCTCATAGAACACCTATTCCTTCTAACACAAATGATAAACAAGCCAACTAGAGTAACCACTTCATCATCAACTTGTATAGACCATTTTTTAAGTTCAATCCCCCAGAAGCACATTATATGTGATGTTGCAAAAATGTCCATAAGTGATCATTATATGATGTATACATCACTGAAAGGAAACAACATAAAACTCGTCGTTTCCGTAACTTAAAATCATTTCATGAAAATCGATTTATTGCTTTTATAAAAACAGCTGAAATAGTTCAATTAGCTAACGATGGTCTTGTTGAAGAAACATGGAATATTTGGAAAGAAACATTTTTGAAAATAAGTAACGATCATGCACCTATCAAAACGACTAGGGTAAAATACAGAATTTGTCCCTGGATGACTCCAGAAATTGTAAACTCATGTACACCAAAGATATTTTTAAAGAAATTTCCTGAACTAGGAATTCGTACTGAATATAATAACAAGTACAAAATAAAAAATAAATCTTATCATCTGTCTCATACGAAAACGACAACAGGAATACTTCCGGGATGTACATAATAAACATAAGAATATTCGAAGAAAATATGGGCAGAAGTGAATAAGATTTCTGGAGTGACAAAGTCTATGGATCTAAGCTGTAATATTGAATGTGATGAAATGAACAGTACTTTTATTAATACAGGTAACAATATCTCTAAATCAATTATTAAAGAAAAACCGAAATGGAATCATCCACACTGTATTTATGAATTTTATTTCCAACCAATTGATAGTTCCAAGATTTTAAAAATAATTAACTAACTTGGCTTCAAATAGCACCTTAGATGTCTTAGACTTTGACAATAAATTACTCAGATTAGCTGCCCGTATATCGCTCAATCCCTGTGTGACATTTTTAATGTAAGTCAGGATAAGGAATAGTACCTGATGACTGGAAGATTGCACGTACCACACCGATTTTCAAAGGAAAAGGCTTAACAAATGAAAACACTGATTATCGACCAATTTCTGTTGCTAGTCATATTCCCAAAATTATAGAAAAAGAAGTACAATTACAGTTTACTTTTCTACCTTCAAAAACATGACATGAATAATGTCGATCATCTAAATTTACGCCTTTCTTCCAAACCAGTCAACTATAACATGCTTACACCGTGTCTTAAACGAATTCTACGAAGCCTTTAATAAATATGAAAGAAAAGGTTGGTCCATGCTTCTTCGACATCTCTAATTGTTTTGACTGTGTTGACCACGAGCTTCTTTTATTCAAGCTTGAAAAATATTGAATTACTGAAAATAGGCTCATATGGTTCAAATACTATTTAAGTAATAGAATGCAAGTGGTATACTCTAAAGGAAAACTATCTCATATAAGAGAGCTTTATATCGGGGTACCACAGGGCAGTTTTCTGGCCCCCATTTTGTTTCTAATATTCATAAACGATATATGAATGTATAACTGAAGGCGTCTGCACCATATTTGCTGATGATATTGTAGTCTTTGTTGTAGATAGTATAAAGTTAGATGATGTCACAAAGAAATTACAACAAGATATTAACGCTCTAAATAGTTGGTATAATCACAATCGATTACGCATTAACACAAGTAAAACCAAAACAATAGGGGCATTTACACTGTCTTTCAAACACGCCAAAAAATGCCAAACCGGAGCCTGACCGCGATGTTACCAAGGGCAACTACGCTTTACCGGCAGAAATGCCAAGCCCGAAACATTCCAAAACGAAGTGTGATCTTTTGGCGTGTTTGGCAAGAATGAACGCTCGCAGTTGTAACATCGCGATGTTAGGTCACGTGACTTTAGGAGCGGAGCTAGCTGTCGTCCTTGAAGAAAACGATAGAACGATGTAAACAAAGAATAACATAAGAGAAGGTGATAGAAGGAAGAAACAAAGAATAACATAAGGAAACACAAAAAGAGGAAGTGATAGAATGATAAAAAAAACAAAGAATAACATGAGAGAAAGTGATAGAAGGAGAAAACAAAGAATAACATAAGGAAAGAAAGAAAGAGAAAGTGATAGAATGATAAAAAACAAAGAATAACATAAGAGAAGGTGATAGAAGGAAGAAACAAAGAATAACATAAGGAAACACAGAAAGAGGAAGTGATAGAATGATACAAAACAAAGAATAACATAAGAGAAGGTGATAAAAGGAATAAATAAAGAATAACATAAGGAAACACAGAAAGAGAAAGTGATAGAAGGAAGTGATAAAGAATAACATAAGAGAAGGTGATAGAAGGAAAAACAAAGAATAACATATAAGGAAAGACAGAAAGAGGAAAGTTTTTGCATCGGAGTGCCGCGCATGCACATTGCCTACTAAAACACGCCAAAACATCACCGAGCTTTCCAGTTGGTGATGGGAAGCTGCCCTTCAGAGATTGCAGAAAAGAGCTGCTAGATATATGTAACTGGTATCTCTGACTATGAAATTGCAAGAGGCAACGCATTGATTAAACAACTTTCTTGGCAAACTATTGACCACCGCCATGATTATTTTCTGGCTATGCTTATTTTCAAATGTATTAGGGGCATTGCTCCACCTCGCTTATCAAACGAAATAGAAATGTATTTCGACTGCCATGGCCTTAATACATGAAATGCAAATGTGGTATATATTGCCCTAACACAACGTGACCTTATTCAAAAAATATTTAAGGTAGGCTGGAGCGGTTAATTGGTATAAGCATCCCAATAATATCCGAAAAGCCTATTCAGTTAAACAAATGAATCATGTTCATACATTTTACTCTTATTTATTCTTATTCTTTGATGCTATTTTATGTATAAATAATATTATGCTTTTATGTAGCGCTTAAAGCCCCGGGCCCACTGCACTACTTGTAGCTACTTGCTCCCTCTATACCGTGTGAGTCAAAAAAAGTTTACACCTAGAAAATTGCTAATTATTTTTAAAATCATCAATGAACAGTAAATTATTATACATCTTATGAAAGAGTGTTTTATCCCAAATCATAGGTATCATTTTTGTGTGGTATGTGCTTACGCTTGGATGAACAGGAGGCATTGTTTGCGAGAGTGCAAAAAACGACTTGCGCCAAAGTGATGCCTACAGCATGTATTATGTTGGGATTAGCGGAGTGAGAGAATGAATTAAATGTATCAAATGAAATGCATTCCACATGATTTTTGCAGAAGCAAAGTAACACACACTCGCGCACAAACGTTCGTTGATATTTGATATTTGATTGATGTAGCATGATTTATTTTGTTAGGGATGTTATTTGGATCTGCAAAGACCGAATTAATATCCAAATCCCAATTGTTTTATTCAAACATCATCACATTAGCAACTTTGGCGCAAGTCGGTTTTTGCACTCTCGCAAACAATGCCTCCTGTTCATTCAAGCGTCAACACATACCACACAAAAGTGATACCAAATGTATAATAATTTACTGTTCATTGATGATTTCTAAAATAATTAGCAATTATCTAGGTGTAATTTTTTTTGTGACTAACACTGTATACAAAATCTTCCTTTAATCGATAGAATGTGTTCACTACTGTTTCTCCTTACTACTACAACATTGTACGCAAAAACTAACTTTAATGATTGCTAGCCCTATTACCTAGGAAATTACATAAACTTATGCATATCTTCCCCCCTCCCCTCTTTTCGTTTTTCCCTAATCTTATTTTTCTTATTTGTGTTGTTTCATCTGTTACCATTTGATAAAACTGCTATTTTGTTTTTAACTACTCTTATTGTCAGTTCTTCAATTTGTATTTTTCTTCGTTATGCAGGACCATTATGTAAAACAACCTGCGAGCTGATCAATGTTATCCTGTTAAAAGTTTTTAATGAAATAGGATAATTTACTGTGACCATACTTTGGACGCGTAACTCCAACTATCATATAAATCTTCCAAAATTGTTTGTATCAATTTTTCTTTTCTGTTTGGGAGTATTTTTCCTAAAAAACGAAGACACATAGTATACAATTAAGGCGGGCGCGCGCATTTTTTAAGTTAGCGCCCGTAATGATTACCATCAATTCATAATGTATTTTACTTGGATGAATTGAATAAGGATCTGAGATTACAGTCGCTAACTTCAGGCACGCGCGCGTGCTCAAACCCCACCGTCTGTATGCACTTGTATTGAGCAGCGGTTTGCCGTGAAACCTGTGCATGAGAAAGTCTATATTAATGTCTTAAATTTAGGAAAAAACACTCCAAAAAAGAAAAGAAAATTGAAACGAAACAGGTAAGAAAGTTATCGACTTTTAAATCATACCCGTTAAATAGCTCGATTTCCTCGTCCTCGACCGCAATTTAGTTCTCAAGAGTCTGCTTCGAAAGTTAACTAAACGTCGAGTCGTGTGTATTTTACAATGTATTATAATACGCGCGGGTGTGTAACAGCTAGCTAGCTGCTTTGTGGCACGGCTGGCTGTGTCTCGCATGTGACGTCACACATCTCGACGCTCTACGCAGGTCCGCTGAATATAGAAAATATGGATCTCAACATTTTTGAGAGATGATTACTGCGAGCCCCAAACATGTTTGGAAGAGGGGAGTTGTTATATTTGATCAGTAAGGCTTTCCCTTCGCAATCATATAAAATTGGATCAATTCAAAAACTTTTGATTCTTAGGGTGACTCCTTTAAACCCTCCGTGTATCGTACGTACGATCACAGGTATTTTTTCACCTCAGGAAAGATGTTCAATATTAACAGCCGCCTTCCTCTTTCGTTAACTTTAACGACTTTAATACTGGCTGACTAGAATCAGGGAGGTGTTTTTATATACAGAAATAGAAGAAGAAAAGAAGTGTCTTAAATATATTACAATCATGTTGGAGCGCCTTGAGGACCCTGCAAGGTCGATACGTGCGCTATATAAGAATATAATATTATAATTTTGTAGCTATTTCCTGTTTTGGGATAGGGTCGGGGTTAGAGAATTTTTTCAAGTGAGAAAAAAAATTGAGATTTTAACATACATAAATATGTTTTTTGTTCTTATGTTTAATTTTTAATTTATCGATAATGATACGAACTGACATATTACGTACCACTCATGATCTCACATAAATCATTCTGCGCAAAATGTATAAACAAAGAGTCGACAAAGGCGCTCACATACAAATAATATTTCATTGGAAGTTGGTCATAATGAATATTGCAATGTGCCCATTGGAAATATTTAGGCCGGATAATCGAAGTGATAAACTGAAGGTATTTATCAATTTGTTAACATGATAACATGTAGATGTATTCATTTAATTGATTCTCGCATTTGTTGTATTATGTTTTCTACGTAATAGATAATTTGTTAGTGGTGCATGTTTGACGTAAAACTGTAATATTCAATAGCTCTTCTTTGTCCCCAGTCTACTGCTGTTATGGATGTGATTATTTCGATGTAGCGCTGCTTCTGTAATGTTGATGCACAAATTAACATTCATCCCGCTATCTCTCTCTCTCTCTCTCCCTCTCTTTTGTCATCACTTTAGTAAATATTTTCCTGATTGATATTGAGAAATCAAACAGATGACACCGTACTCGATCTGGCGAATCAGAGGGATTAGACGATCTATGGGCTGAAGTGAAGAGTACATAAATCACATCATTATAGGCCTATCAGATAATCGCTCAACGTTTACTTCTCAATCCGGACTTTGGCTATTTGAAATACAATTGTCATGCCATCGAGTTACTCATTCAATGAATCACGTTGATTTTCATTTAATATTATATGGATGGGTATTCTTTACATCGGTTTTGTGGCTCTTTTTCTTTCATTGAAGAAATCATGATTTTGAATTTCGTTTGAAACGTTACTCTGAGTATCATTTATTATGTAAACAATTACAATCATTTTCTTTTCGAATTTGAATTTTGCATCTGCATGGCAGTGTTTCATTCAAAACATTTGTTGTGTACAAAATGGGGGCCTCAAATTTCCCTTACAGATATAAAACCAGTCTGTCGATCTTAAATTTGGCACACACTTTCATAAATTTGCTGCTGCAGATAAGTTTGAGATAAGTTTCTGATAGGTTGTAAATCACTGATAGGGGGCTTTAAACATATACATTTATATCATGAAATTAAAATGTGTTCTCATGAAAGAAGGACCTGCCCAGTTAATCATGGACATTTGACAAACCTTCGGAGTTGGGACGTCTGTAAATAAGGTGATACATTGATGTGAGCTGTCATTGTGAAGGGAATAGGCTAGAATACAAATTTGGTTGTTAATGGTTGCCTACCAAAATTAGAATCCATCAGAATGTTCAATGTCATGGACGGATGAAAGGCCAACACTAAATATCCAATCAGGCTTAGGACAGAGAGTTATTTACGCTATAGTCACGTGACTTTTGAAAATACTAGTTTTTCTTTACTATAACTGCAACAATGTTGCTCGCCTTGTTACCCGGCTGTACATATACTCCAGCGTCTTCCTACGATTTATTTAGATTAATACTTTTAGAATGGATAATACGTTATCGTTCAGAATTATTTGTGTAGTTAGCGCAGTAGAGAATATTTATATAGTGGCTGCGTCATATAAATTGATCTAATTATTATAATTCCATTGAAGCTCAGTGCCCACGGTGCGAACTTTACCTAGCGTATGACTGCGTCAGCGACTAGTATACATATTGGCGCATTATGCGAAGGTGTCGTTACACAAAGTGAGTGCAAATTGAATGGTGCAAACCTTTCTTCGAATTAAGGGCGTCATAGTCCTAACTGAATCACCTCAATTGGTTAGCGGAGGTATTAGTGCATAGTCAACACTACCACTTGTGGAATGAGCATTGTTCAAAGGATGTCTGTGCCATTAGAATCAATCATCTGTAAAGATTTATTCATTACGTTTTATGTTTAAAGAGCGTGGCCTTTTCAGAGCCAGAAGGCTTGTTTTGAATGAAACCTTTTGATGTACACACAAACAAATATTTGGGTAATCTTACTCATATAGGGAAATAAACTTTGACACTATAATGACACACCTAACTTAATGCATTACTCCTTAAATTAAGATTGATAACGCACAGGAATGAGTTTTGTTAATTTGACATTATAGTGACATGACAAATGAGTATTTTAAATTAGTGAGTTATAAACCTAATGTTGTGAGTAAATCGCTCCATCTCAACTAGAGAGTAATGCTTCAATTACACAGTCAGTCAGGTTATTAGGCTCATCACATGTGATTATATTGCAAATGAGTAATCTAAGTTAGTGAGTTATTTAACCAAATGTTGTGAGTAAATTTGTGCGCAGACATAGGGCTCCCCATTATATACACACACACAAATGACACATCTGCACATACATGTACAGGATGTTCTATGTGAGCTGGGGATCTTACGAAGTAGAGAGAGCCCCGTTTATAGCCTTGCTTTAATATGGGCCTCGCGATTGCAGGACTTCGCCATGCACTCCATACACTTCGGTCGTGCACAAGAAGAGCTTCACAATTTCAGCACTAGATATAGATTATATATCTAATCGGTAGCCTAAATTGTTTTAGAAAAAGTCTGTATACAATTTCAAGGGATTCCCTTCAGTAATATTACTACTAACTGATTCAAAATTAAGAAAAGTCAAATCTACTTTCACTTATTATGTGGCTCGTCGGCCGCTAAAAGCGTGACGATCGGGTACGTACGTACGATCACGAACGTGTACGAATATTCATCAGCTTCGAAGAGACTAAGGTTGTTGGTTTTTGTACTCATCCAACGAATAAAGAGTCTGTGACGTATTAGGGAGCAAAAAGCCACTCTTCATACTTGTGAATATTTTTACTCATTCGGTCACTAAAGTTGGAGAATACTCATAAAATATTAACCTACATGAACTTTAATGGGTAAAAAGACTCATCGAGAAAATAATCGGGTCACATACTCATTTTGAATATCATGTGTGTAAGATTTCACTAAGAGAAAGGTGGTGTATTCACCAAATGTGTAAAATAATGCGTTTATTACATATTCTCTCGACTGAATGAGTGAGCTACGAGTTTTACTCACCATACCTAGTTCCGTTTCTGTGTGTGTATATGCAAAGATATGTTACAATCAAAACAACAAATCATATGTAATGGCAGATTGGCGGTCTTAAAATCAAATGTATATAATAATAATAATAATAATAGTTCGTTCTTTTATAGCGCATTTCACGACCGAAGGCCCTCTCAAAGCACTTTACGATGTACAATGTACGTTTACATAATAATTACTCGAAGCATTCATCAAAAAGGTGAGTTTTCAGCGCTCTCTTAAAAAAATTCAACATCATTCGTGGAGCGTATCGGCACTGGGAGAGCGTTCCACAGTTTTGGTACACCACATGCAAATGCCCTGTCATCGAAGGTTTTTGTGGCTCCATGATTGAGGGTGAGAAGGTGTTGGGAAGATGACCGCAAACGCCTTGGTGGGATGTGCGGTGTGATCAAATCTGAGATGTACTCTATATAATAAAGAATGTAACGGAAAGAAATTGAATAATGAACATTAAAACGAATGTATACACAGAACAAACGAACGAGCAAATGAAGAAGTCAAGAAAAAAAAACATAGTGTTCTTCTTTCACAATAATTCTTTACTTTGATATTAATGAACGTTGATTCAACTCAATATTTGGATTTTAAACTGAAAAACCGATGTTGCACGATGTGCAAATTGACGATAATTGTAGTATCAGTTGTCATGTAATTTCACAAAAACAGAAGAGTGTTACGGTAAACTTTCTAAGATGTATCCACAACTAGGAATTAAAGGAAATGTAACTAGTCATGTATACTTCACGGCCCTTGCAAAAGGGACAAACGAAGACAACATTTCTTTCACAAATATAACTCTGTATTATTTTCTTATCCAGTATATTTTATGTATGAACTATTGCATGTGTTACGTAAAAGGTTTGTTTGTATTTAACAGTTTGCTTAGGAAAAGGAAACTGTCTTGTGTAATATATATGAGTTGTTACTTTTGACTGTAGATAATTTGTAAATAACGTAGCCAAATGATTGGTGCCTAGACAAAGGATCGCTTTGCAACGCAAGTTATAAATCACTGACTTAGTATAAATATATAGGAACGTCAAACATCCAAGCAATTTTTTTTTTCTTTCTACAAGTCCAAGTATTGATTGCAAACCATTAAATTCGATGCAAAAACAGCTTTAAGTTAATTTACGAAGCATCAAACTTGATATTAGTGGTATCGTTTTTAGTAGTAGTAGTAGTAGTAGCAGTAGTAGTAGAAGTAGTATTAATAGTATTAGTTGTTGTTGGTGTAGTTATTGTCTAGTTGATGATGTTTTTGTTGTGGCGTATTAGTATATATAAGAAGTTGTGTTGATTCACTTCAGACATGTTCAGTATGGGTGGTATATTGTTAAAACGCAAAATATAGTTTACTACAACTCATTATTTTGTTAACATCGATTAGATTATAAAGAATGACGTTCGTCCTTCATTTACATGTAGGTCTATTTTGTTTCACTTGTGACTAACTATATATAGTGGAATCCATTATGTTGAATTTTACCTTGTAGGCCCTTGGTAATTAAATGTAAATAATGCAACGTGCCTTAAATTTATCTATACTTTTCGTATATATTGTGAATGTTCCTAATCTGTAGTTTGGTGTATTGCAATAAATATGGCTTCATGTGTAATTGTGATTTTTGTTTAAAATACACTTATTCTAAGTTCTCACTGGCAGTATTATGCGCTTTAAAATATTAACTTATTGTAATCATTAATAAAGAACGAAGACATTAATGTTTTTCTTCTCGCAAAGAATCCATGTACATAATAATGAAACCTATGCTGATTTGAGAATTCAAATTTACTATTTTTAATTAGCCGTACGTTTTCCACATTATTGAGAACATTTAAATTTATTCCACAACTGTTTCATCCGTTATGTAAATAAATTTTAAGTAACAAATATTCTCAATGAAATATTAGGAACAATAGTAATATTGTAATTGATTTTAAAAAAATCCTCTGTATTTCCCGTCGTGCATAATTCGTTTAAGTTAAACATGATATAAATCAACGTACATGGATAGATAACTCTCTATTTAATAAAAATGTTGATGTAAAGAATTTATGTTTTTATTCAAAATTCTAAAATTGAAAAAAGCATTCACAAAATATTAGTTAAAAGTTTACGTTTAAACAAAGCTTCAAATCTCAATGAAAGAATCTACAGTGAGACAACTTAAGATGTTATAAAAGTTGAATTTACCAAAGTGAAACGTTCCTACAATTTAAATGTTAGAAAAGATTAAAGAGATTTTTTTTTGTATTTTAACTATTTTAGGCCTACCAGAAACGTTTGTTTGGAAAGAAACATTTCAGTTCAAATTTAATAAAATAAGAGATAATTGTATTAAACAATATAATTTCAAATGTATTCATAGGGTATTCCCCTCTAAAGTTAATTTGTTAACATAGAAGAAATTATTTAGCATTTTATATTTCATTGCAGGAAGATGAGAGTTTTCTGGAAAATTATCTCAAGAATTATATATTTCATTTTCAATAAGGAAATTGAAATTGATATGAAAATTGTATTGATTGGATATAGAATAAATAACCAAACATATACTTTAGTTAATTTTTGGATAAATTATGCACAACTTTATACACAACGATTTAATCTTTAATCAAAGCGGAACTTTGGGGAAGTACAAATCAATCCAAAAAGGTTAATAAATAATTTGATTTCATCATTGAAATGTTATTAGAAATACAAAGAAAATGTAAAATACTTCGATAAAGAAGAAGTTAAGAAAGTAATAGAAATGTTATAATGATCCTTTTACGAAATTATGTTAATCTTAATACATAATTCACATATTTCGTTTTACTTGTTTTGTAAATAGTCTATATGTGATTTGAAATGGAATAATAAAGTTCCTCTGAAGTGAGAAAGAAAAGAAATGTGTATATTCATGTCAAATAATTGATTGGCTCTTTGTCAAGAACTTAATTGGAGATTGATCCGTTCATTTATATTATCAGGAACGTGCAGGTCTCTGAAAGGTAATTACCTGGATAGGATTTTGTTTCTCCATTGACACTTCCATAATGACTCTTCATTCTGCAATAGCGTAGCATGGGTTGAAAAACCTTAAGACATTAATGGAACACCAGCACCAGAGGTGTGTGTGGGGGTAGGGGGGGGGAACTGGTCTGATTCGATGGAAGAAATGCTAATTTACAAAAGCCATTGGTTGGGGGATATTACCTTAACGTTTTATTTGCACGTTCCCTTTCCCGCCTCTCCCTTTCCCATCTCCTTATCTTACACTCTCTTTCTCTCTATCTCTATCTATTCGTTATTAGATTGAGGGCACGTGTCCCCACCCTCCTTAGTTAAGCCTCTGTCATCCTGTGATCATTGTCAACCATTTCTGTATGTATTTTGCCATGCGCAGTCTTACTCTATCGTAAAATATAGACCATTATCATAAATGTAGATTGACAACACTAATCAGGGGCTTCAGGTGAGGATGATATATTTTATTGGATACTTTTAGAGCACTCATACCCACACCGCAAGTTGCTCAAGGCGCTCCAATATTACCTAGGCTTTCGCTAGGCAACCACAGAAATTAACAAATTATCGCAACTGGCCAGTGTAGATTGATGCCTTTCCACAAACACAAGAGCCTAAAATTGGTCTGTATACTCAAATAAAACAAAACAATAGCATCTCCGTCGATGTGGAATAATTTCTGGTATTCATCAATATAATGTTCGGAATCATAGATGATTGACTGAATAATTGCATTAATTGGTAGCATTGAAGAAATAGACAATACACAGCAATACAATCTCTGAAAATGGCAGATTTGGAATCACTTAGGAATGAAACGGAAAGGCAAGCTGAACACTTAGATCCCAAAATAGTGTTTTTCCTCATGTTATCTCTTGTTTTCTCCTCTATTTTGAATGGAGCAGTACTGATTGTAATCTATCATCAGCAAAATCTCCAAGATTACATGCGAGTTCTATATCAGATTTTGACAGCATCTGATTTGATCTTGGGAATAACCTGGAGTCTCTGGAGCATGCTTTGGGTTTCGTTCAGTGACCACAAGACATGCTCGGTCGCCATTATGGTTTTCCCATTCCTGACTTTCGTTGCGCTCTGGTCCGTCATGGCATGCCTTTGCGGTATCAGCATCAACCTCTATCTCCTAGTCACAAGGCCTCTCCGCTATCACGCAATCGTAACCAGAAAAAGATTCTTCTGTTTACTTGGAGGCACTTCCTTGGCAATAGTGCTGGCTTGTGGAGTCGCTTTTCCGGTCCCAGGATCACCCTTAATTATCCTCCTCATAAAGCAATGTCAAAGTAAGCTAATACGCCTAAATTCGGTGGCGAGGATCACCTATGCTTATCAATCTTTCCCTGTATGCGCTACGATGATTTGTACAACCGTCATTTATTTCAAGATACTGTTTATTGCAAGGCAGAAAGCAAATGAGGTTGAAAACGTAGAAAGACCTCGCGATAACGTCGCCAAAAATTTGGGAATGGACCAAAAACTTGCTCAGCCGCAGAATCGAGCCGACCTGATTATTGGTTGCAACGTGGTACGTCGACAGAGGAGACGATTCAAAGGATTGGTTACGATTCTCCTTTTAACGTGTTCTTTCTGTATCGCATGGATACCTTTCCTTTTCAATAATATCAACACGAATACCACATTGTTGACTATTTTTAATTTCTTCCCATTGAGTCACACCTGGATACAGCCCATTGTGTACTTGTTGACGAATCCTGAAGCAAGAAAACTATTTTTGAAGTTTGTACGGTGTTGCCGAGCTATTGAACCATTCAACTGAAGTAATACAATTTCGAAGTATTTGAAAGGCGTTTTGATCGTTGAAAGAATAATTTGGTACATGGCTCACAATCTTAAACGAGGAAACAAAATAAGCTTCAGCGTTACTAACGAATTTCTGTATATCATCAAATGTAGTTGACCTAAAACTTGTACGATGCCCATCTGTTAGCTTACCAGTTTCTAGTGATACATTAGTTGACATATTTGTGATTTTCTTTGAATTTCCACTTTAAGCCCGACCAGTATGCATGGTTTGCTGATCTCTTTTCAACTGACAAAACAACTGTACTATCTCGAAGTCATAACACATGTCTACTATCAAACTAGTCCAGATTCTGTCTTTTTTGTTTTAATTCTTCTATTACACGCATCGATCCCACACACGGCACCATGTCTCAACTTATCGCGCGATCCCAAAATCTAACGTCGAAAACAGCATAGGCCTACAAAATGAAAGGAATGGCAAGGTCTATATATACTGTCAGCGACGAGGGTGTGTTATTTTATGCCATACACATCCAGTCATACTAGCATACTAGCATATTAAACAAATAATTTTGTCTACCAAGTAAGTAATCACATTAAACTTGTTATATGTATAAGAACAGTCAATTTGCATTTATACACGAAGTGGAATAATTGATAAATCATAATGGCCTGTTGATTTTGGCCGATGAATTAAAATTACGTGCTTATGTTACGCCATCATCTCTTCAATTTATCTAGTCAATGTAGCTATAACGAATTTCAGGACAAAGAAGAAACTATCGAAAATAATATCGCTAGTGATATTCGTTTGTCTCGCAATGTGGTCAATAAGGAATCTAAAAGATCACGACGTTTCGTATGCTACTGCAATACTTCGTCAGGTGATAAAAACTGTTGTAAGCAAGGGTCTTTTATACTTTACGGGAGGACCGTAAAGCGGTCTAAAATTCGATCGATAATTGGAACAATAACGCCCAATGCCTATTGGTCGACGCACACGGTGATCAAACAATCACCAAGGTCGCTGGTTCGGCCGCTGGTTCGGCTGATGCACCAGGCCTATTGGCCGACGCATACGGTACTCGACCAATCAACGGGCCGCTGGCTCGGGCCGTCTGCTGAATGGAATCGACCGTTGTTGGCTGGCAGGACGGCGAGTGTCATGGCGGCGTATCGTCCGCATCCAAAATTCGGGGATATCGATCCCGTTGTCTCTGTTGAAATTATTAGGATTGAGACGGATATTGATAGCTTCTTTTACCCTCCGTGTATACCAATGCCGTTCTTGGGAAAGGCACTGAACCCCGTCCCAGTCTGGTTGATGCTGGTTGTCCCAAGCATGTTCGGCTACGGCTGAGTTGTCAGTTCGACGGAGTCTGACGTCCCTCTTATGCTCAGTGATTCTTTCTTCATCGGTGAAACTGCCCGTCCGATAAAAGAACCAGCGACCTTGGTGATTGTTTGATCACCGTGTGCGTCGACCAATAGGCATTGGGCGTTATTGTTCCAATTATCGATCGAATTTTAGACCGCTTTACGGTCCTCCCGTAAAGTATAAAAGACCCTTGCTTACAACAGTTTTTATCACCTGACGAAGTATTGCAGTAGCATACGAAACGTCGTGATCTTTTAGATTCCTTATTGACCACATTGCGAGACAAACGAATATCACTAGCGATATTATTTTCGATACTATATCCGCAATGAGTAATATATTTAGCATTAAAGAAGAAACTGTTCACAATTACAATGTTTACGAAGAAGCAAAAGATCGTGCAACTTCGTCTTTTTGTCTAACAATTCTTCTAGATCTCAATGCACTTTAATCATGTTTTCTGTTGTGTTTTTGGAATGTTCCTCTGTTGATTTGTACATGTTATTTTACATTGACTTTGTAATTTTTTAGAGCTTAATAGACCCCTTGCTTTCAGTAACTACCTATTGTTTCTCACTTGAGAATATTAGTTTTAGCCAAGGTGTAATATTGTACTTCTGGCAGGAAATGTAATGATATCGTAATCATGACACTTTTCGAAATTCTTTACTGTTTCATCGAGTGGCGGTGTCATACATGTTTTGTGTTATAATGGATTAAACTTGTTGGTCTATTATCTTATTGCTCGAGTCGATGCTTTCAATATCATTCATGTATCTATCACAACAATAACACCACTTAGAATGTTTTTTGTTTAAAGTGATCAAGTAACTCATGATATATTATAATAACGATAACGTTCATAATGCGCCATCGATTTTAATAGTATAGTATTAATGACTGCTTTGAGAGAAATAGTTGTTTTTATACGCTCAAGGGAAGGTTAGAATTGTGCTATTGCCCGATGCGTGCCGAGGGCAATAGCCCAATTGTAACCTTCCCGAGAGCGTATAAAAACAACTATTTCTCAAATATTAAAGCAGTCATTAATACTTTTATATGCCGAAAAAATTATGACACCACCTTGGCCTTTCTCTAGTTTATCTGCACGGTTGTTTTTTATGAGTGTTTCTTTGAGAGTAGACTAGATCTAGATTCTAGTCTAAGCAAGATATTTTTACAATTTTGGGGGTGGGCCGGCCCTGTGGGGAATATGGGGAAAAACCTGCGCTTTCATATGACACCTCACTTATTGAGTATCACCTTCGGGATCACGAGCAATATTAGTTTGAATCTCTGGTAATTAAAACATCGACCAATCTAGCATGATCGAGTGCGCAATGGCCAATGGAAATGCATAGGGATGTGTGTAATCTCTACGGGAAGGATCTGCATCTGTACGTGACGAACAAATCACTACAATCACCAGCATCTGGTTGTCGCGTACTAGAATCTAGATTTAGGCCTACTGAAAAAAAATTATTGAAGATTTCACGTACCCTTTTTGGTGTTCTTGCTGTCAGCATGTCTCGCATTTGATCCTTATCCAGAAGTTGAAATCTTGGGAGAGTTTCTACAGCAATTTTTGCCTTGTTTGAATCGAGATATATTGCCGTACTGAAAATGCCGACCAATTCTTTGCACACGTATGGTATCCGCGATCGCTCAAACCATTTTTTAACATGTAAACCTATGGGTAACCATGGTTACTGGGATTTTAGAACTATTTCTAAAAACTATTACATGGGTTTGGGATTTTACCGGGAATTTTACAGGAATAGTTAAAGTTTATGAATGCAATTTCGACCAATCAGATGGCTGGATTTCTTAAGTGAGGTATATAATGAATTATATTAATAAGGGACGATGGGACATGATTCAATTACTATAATAAAAATAAAATAATTGTCATCATGAGCAAAACCTATCCGCCTACTATTTCACCGCTCCAATCCATGTTTTTAACATCATTAATGCATCTAACATAACATTACTATCATTCAGACCGCTGTATCTATTGATCTTTTGAGCCAGAGATAGATCCATGATTTTTTAAAGAGGGGGGGGGGGGTACAGTGCAAACAAAATATTTGACAAGGAGATTGAAAAGTATAGTGTTATTACATTTCAGTGCCTTTGGGGGCGGAAATTGACGGTTCAGAAGGTTCGCTAGACTGCAATTTTGGGTCCTCGGGGGCTGTAGACGTGTCCGACAATAGCAAATTTTCTTCCTCACACGTCAATAAAAAAAAAACTGATAAGGAAGTTTAAAAAACTCCTTTGATTCGAATCAGTAAAGGTTGTATTAAGTTTTTGAACAGAAGGTTTTCCATGTCCAAATTAGATTCGATTTTTGGAAAGGCTAGTTAAATACATGACTATACGTATCTTTAATTATATCACAATGAATTATGCCAATAGGCCCCTAATATCAACGCTTATCTTGCTGCTCATAAATGATGTATGTGCAATTCCACTCAGAACTTTAATTATTGAATTGGTAATCGAATTATCAATTAAACTGTCCGAAAGTAAATCACTCAGTGTCGTGACCAGATCATGACGAACACAATTATTAGCATTGCCATTTTCAGTTTGAGGCTGTACAAACCCTGACTTCGAACTGTAGCACGAAACATCGGATTCTTTCCGCCGAGAAGACGTGATTTTGTTAACATTGGTGTGCTTCTTAATGCCTTATTACGCTTCTGAATTTTGTCTGTAAAGGAGGCTGTAAAAGGAGTCTATCACCAAATCAACACTCATTTTGAACATGGCGACTGCACCATCTGGAGCGGAAAACGCGACTGACAACATAACAGGACACCGTCGTGATCTTAAAGTTGTGATTTTGTGTTTTTACTTTGTAACGATTGCCCTGTCTATATGTTTCAACTGTATCGCTCTAGTCGTCATCAATCACCAAAAAGAACTTCAGGACTACATGAAAATCCTGTACCAAATTCTGGAAACGTCGAACTTTGTCTTGAGCATCGATTGGAGCGTCTGGAGTATATTATGGCTGTTATCCGTCAATAAACAGACTTGTACAGTCCTTAGTTTGACTCTTTCTTTTGTATATTACACTTCACTTTCATCTGTGATGATCTGTTTGTGTGGAGTAAGTTTGAACCTCTATCTTCTGGTGACAAAGCCGCTGAGAAATCACACAATCATAACTAGGAAACGATTTCTCTTTTCATTGGTATCCATGTACCTTCTGACCTTTGTGGCACATGGGATCTATCTAACTTTTCCCGATTCTCCACTCATAAGAAACTTAATTGAAATTTGCATGGGTCGTGAAATTACTTTATGGACGTCCATAGTGTACATATTCTACACCGTTTTTCCTGTATGTTTAACTCTGATCTTTACCACATTGATTTGCATTCGTTTGCTCCTCATCGTGCGTCAGAAGATAAAAGCGGTTGGCAATAATTTGAGGATCGTCCGACTTAACAGCACCGTACCGGAAGTCGGTATCGAGAATGATGTAGGTGGTTGTCAAGAAATTGATCGGCCGCAGAATAGGAACGGTGTAAACCCTGATGAAAACCTTAATCGTCCACCACAAGCGCGGTTGAAAGGGTTTATTACGGTCATTTTGATTACAGGGTCTTTTTACATCGTGTGGATACCGTACATTATTGTCTATACAAGCTCAAATTTCAACTTCATCATGGACTTCGTTGCAGTTAGCTGCACATGGGTTCAGCCGATAATTTATCTGCTCACCAACCCCGAAGCCAGGAAAGCCTATGCTGGAAATTTGTCAATTCAAACAAATAGTCGAATAGTGTAATTAAACAGCAACTAAACAGTAACTAAACAGCAACTAAACAGCAATTTAAATTTTGTTATTAATTAAGATAATCTTCTTGTTTGCAATTTGTTGTTCATTGATGTATTACCGTAGCTATTTCAATTGTTATGTTAAGGCCCGGTCACACAGCCTTTCGCGTCTGTATCGCGTGTAAAATTTCGCGATTTTTTTTTGCCCGTGGTGGAAAATGTGCAATATTGGCTTACCCGCGGTTTACCCGTGGTATGCCCGCGGAACAGACGCCGGCGACTGTTCCGCGTCCTTATCGCGGGTGAAGCGCGGCGGTACCGCGGCCTACCACGCTTACACGCGGTACACACGCTAATGCACGTGATAACAACGCGGTACAGACGCGGAACAAACGTGCTATGACCGTGCTCCACCCGCGATTACCCGCTAAAATTTCGCCTCCAATTCCGCGTGTAACCACGTCTTAACCGCGGCCGTAGCACGTCCTAGCACGTTCGTTCCGCGTCTGTACCGCGTCTTTACCGCGTGTGTACCACGTGTACCGCCCGCGATTACCCGCGGTCTAAATTTTTGGGCAGCCCAAAACTTTTTCGCGCGGCCAACCGCGTGTGAATTTCTTACCGCGTGTAACGACGGGTAAAGTACGGCTGTATCGCGTCTTTATCGCGACCTCAAAGCGTCCAACAGTGTCTGCTTCACGGGCAGAAATTTTTGGCCGTGATTCGGCCGCGATACGCCCGTGGAGGGCTGTGTGACCGGGCCTTAAGATATAAGTTCGATACGTTGCTTTTTGTTAAGCTTAAAGATTATATATCAGCTTATATTTTTTACAACAGAGCTCCTTATCACACTATATCAATTTGTGGTGGTCTAGTGAACGAAGCACCAAGCTATAAAGCATATGAGTTTGGTTTCAAATCCCTACCATGTCCGTTCGTTTATCTTCACTAGCCACTCTTCATCCAGGTAAAGGAAATGAGTATCCATAGGAGGAAACCTTCTTGCTTGCATGAGCGCCTTATCATCATATCTCAGTTTTCTAAAAAGTCGAGTAAACATAATGATTGCCACGATTTTGCAGGATCCTCAGAAAGAACAATATTAACACTGAGGAGGCGACCCGAGGTAAATAAGAGACAATTCTTTAATTATTTTATCAGGATACGCACCGAATATGTCGATTCCTGTTCATTATGAGAGGTCATGATGCCCACATTGGCATGTGCCACCTCGCCGGCGAAAATAAGCAAAAAGCGGATCACAACTGTATATCTGTTGGCACAGACATAAATACAAATGTATGGGACTTTATATACTATATTTTTTTTGTTTAAGGCCTTTTTGACAATGAATCATAAATTAGCAAAGATACGTAACAATTATTATTACCAAAACAACACACAGGAATAAATTGTCAAATTATGAAAATATGTGCGGAAGAATGGCTGCCATTGTTTGGATTTTTCTTGGAAATATGACCTCCCAAATCAAATCTCCAGGAACAGATAAATGGTTATTGAGCAAAATGGACTTATAATTGAAAGCGTAATGATAATATAAGTATAATGATGATGATGATGCTGTTAATAATTATTATGATGATGATAGTAAATAAATAAACATACACAGGAATGATTAACTATTATAAAAACAAATGTTACCTTGAACATCATTTGAATGTGATTGTTAAAACTTGTTGTAAGATATTCTGACCACTTTCGCTTTTAATGAGTGGAAGGAGCATAATATTTAAATCAATTCGGTGAGAGAAAACCATTGATCAGGACCAGTGGGTTTTATTGATCCATGTACAATTAATAATTTCGAGTTGACTAGATGAACGGAATTACGAGTAGGGTATAAGCGAATGGTGTTATTTATAGTGAAAAAATTTGAGAAAAAAGAGGAACCATGTTATTCATTTTTTTAAAACTTGAACAGTTAAATTTGTAGTGAATTTATGCAGAAGGCTTTTAGGGTTTTCAATTTGTAAAATAAGGGACTTGTGTGAGACAAATTAGGTGAACCAGTGTTTACGCGAAGGGCTTTGTTTTGTAACAATTGAATACAGGCCTTGTTGATTTTGGTTTTGGCGCTGATGCACCACACTAAATTATAACATATTAATAGTTTAAAATATTTCCGTAGTAAATAGCTGCACTTCTGTCATCAGATATGGGTCGAACTATGATTTGGCCTATCACTTTGGTCTAAAACGGACCAATGTTTCACTTATGGAGACTTTCTTAGTTATGTAAATACCTTAATAATTAACCAAAGAAGTTGTTAATAGAAAACACGATGTGTTAATGTATACATTTGCTCATGTGACTTCAATGAACGTACTTTTGCAAACCGTTCATACTGTTTTTCATGTACTAGTTCATAATGTTTCCTTTCTAAAATTTGGAAAAAGTAGGCCTATTTACTTGTAGAGTTATCAGTAAAAAAAAAATGTTATCCATGATTTTGATGGACATAATAATAATAAGTATTGTGATTTATAATCCTAGACTCAAATTCAGGTGTTTTTTTCACAGAGAAATCCCAGGGGAACAACGAGATAAGCAATTTTGGTCTCATAAACCTTTGACGAAAATGTTATACTGCCAGTTGTCTAAAGATATCATTTCATATAATATAGCGTTATTGCCAGCGCCAAAACTCTGAAAGAAATTAGCCCTAGCGCCAGTAAAACAAGGCAGAGTTTGAAATGTTGATTATGCATCCACTGCAGTTATGACTTCACTCTCAAATGGTGCGTCAAGACCGCGTCAGTCATTGACGCAGTCCTCCGTTTATGTAACATGACGCCTCGTGTGCAATGACGGACTTTATGGTTCTCAAGACCAAAGTTTAATAATTAATTTTGGGCCGTCAGTTTCGCGGGCCGTTGATCGGTGAATTCGATTGTAGCGTGTCTTGTTAACTATCCAATAATTCCTAGCTTCTAACACTCTGTTGGCAAACAAATTTGGAATACATTTCTTTCTACCTCTTTTCATGAAACGATTGTGACAATATGGTGTATTCTTCATAAATAAAGATCATACTCGAAGTATCCCTATTGTCATGCTGCCATCTAAAGGCAAATACTTGTTTTATTTTATAGCAAATGGAGGAAAATTTATGGTAACGAAACTGTAGTATGTTGGATAATAGACGCCTGCATCTAATTATCATTAGAGTTCAAATATATATAATGTGTATCCATTTACTATATTAATCACAAATACACAAGCCAAAGCAAGAATCACGAGTTGATCTGTTTACCATATAAATGCCAATATGTGTTTCTAAAATCATGTTACACAAATACAGTGAATACACAATCAAAATATTGCATTAATTCATGTGAAAGGTGTCCGGATGTGGGCGACACGTACACTTTGTTTGAAGTATATTTCAACAAATTGTAAGTTTTAAAAGACAAAATTGCATACAGCCAGAACTAGGCATAAATGCATGATTATTCAGAATGTATTTGTAATACAGGTTATCTGGTTGTTTTGAATTTTACCAAATTCAGTTATGCATTTGAAAAGGATCAGAGTACAGTTGTTATACTTAATACGAACAACTGTTTAAAAGAAAGGAAGGGATGTGGTATCCCTTCCCGTCATGCTGCCATCTCATAGCAAGACGAGGATCATCAACGAATACGATACAACATGTATAAGCTATGGTCACAACTCAGAGCGGCGACAGACCGACTGGAATGTAGGCATCGCCCAACAATTTTTGGAGAAGTCGAGCAGGCTGTAGAGCCCCCATGATGCTTGGGCGGTGCCCTGTCGATTTCCCGTCGGTCGCCGGTCAATTTTAGGTCAAAACTGGGCGAAATCGGGCAGCTTCTCTGGGCGGTGACCGACAGATGACATACCGATTCCCGAGCGGTCTCCCATGGGCGGGCGGCCGGTAATCGGCGTGGCACCAAAATACGCTCGGTGCCCGGGCGGTCGCCACCCGGGCACTGACCTAATCTAGCGTTCGTCGTCGAGCGATTTAGTCGCTCGAGCAGCCTTTGACCTAGCGGCTTCGATTTTTGACCTAAATCGCTCCACGACGAACGCTTCTTAGGCGGCGAGTGAAAAGTGAGCCGCCGAATTTTAACTCCGCGCTAAAACTTCAGCGGTGAACGAGCTATGCCCTAAAAACAAGCGGTGCCCGGGCGGTTGATTGGTTGATTGGTTAGATTATGTGTTCGTTGGTTGATTTGTTTCATGGTATGTTGGTTGATTGATGGTTTAATCCACGGGTGGAAAACCTGTGGCCCGCGGAGCATTGAAAAAAGTACTCATACAACAAAACTATGAAATGAATTGCGGCCGCATAGCAGCGATGAAATAGGGTACAACATTTACACACAGCTATCTCTATTTCCATAATTTGTTTTCAGCATTCACAACATATTGACTCGTTACTTGGTTGATACAAAACTCCTCAAATTCCCGTTCATGACATTCCATTAACGACATTCACATATAACAAATATCCAATTTTCGGATGTATATGACGGCACCGTCTCACAACGTTGACTTGAATTTATATATTCATGTCAAATAATTGATTGGCCCTTTGTAAGGAACTTAATCATAGATTGATCCGTTCGTTTATGTTATTAGGAACGTGCAGGTTTCTGAAAGGTAATTACTTGGCTGAGAATATTTTTTCCATTGACACTTCCATAATGACTCTTCATTATGCAGTAGCGTAGCATGGGTTAAGATATTGATGGAGCACCAGCACCAGAGGTGTGTGGGGGTGGGGGGGGGGAGGGGGGCGCTGGTCCGATTTGATGGATGAAAGGCGATTTGAGAGAGCCATTGTTTAGGGGTAAAATGTGGGATGTGGCCATAGCGTCTTATATTCACGTTGCCTTTCCCGCCTCTCCCTTCTCTGTCTCTCTTTCTCTTACACACGCTTTTTCTCTCTATCTCTCTTTCCTTTCCCCTCTCTCTTCGTCATTAAATAGAGGGCACGCCCCCGGCCCTCCTTAGCTAAGCCTCTATCATCATGTGATCATTGTCAACCATAGCTGTTTGTATTTTGCCTTTTGCAGTCTTATTCTAGTTTGCTCAGGGTTTTCTATAATAATTGTAATACATAGACCATGATTTGAGAATAATTCGCGTAATTGGTGATCATAGATGCAGATTGACAACACTACTCAGAGACTTCAGGTGTGGATGATGTATTGTATTGGATACTTTAAGAGCACACATATCCACAACGCAAGGTGCTCAAGACGCTCCTATATTACCCGGGCTCTCGCTAGGCTACCACAGAGTTCAAGGAATTTCTCCCAACTGGCACCTATTCAACACCTAGATGGAGAGTGTCCAATGTAAATTGATGCCTTTCCACAGACACTATTGGTCTGCACACTCAAACAAAGCAAGCGGAGCATCTCCCTCAATATGGAATAATTTCTGGTATTCATCTATATAATGGTCGGAATCACAGGTGATTGACTCACTGATTGCATTAAATGGTGAAATTGTAGAAATAGACAATCAAAAGCGATACAATCTCAGAAAAAGATTTCGTTAAGATTGGTGTGCTTCTGAATTTCCTCTCACGCTTCTGGATTTTGTGTGTGAAAGGCTATCAACAAATCGACACTCATTTTCAACATGGCGACTGCACCATCTGGAGCGACAAACGTGACTGACAACATCACAAGACACCATAGTGATCTTGAAATTGTGCTTTTGTGCTTTTACTCTGTAACGATTGCCCTGTCCATATGTTTCAACTGTATCGCACTAGTCGTCATCCATCACCAGAAAGAGCTTCAGGACTACATGAAAATCCTTTACCAAATTCTGGCAACGTCGAACCTTATCTTGAGCATCAGTTGGCGCGTCTGGAGTATCGTATTGCTGTTATCCGCCAAAGAACCTGATGAACAAACTTGTATAGTCATTAGTATGATGTTTCCTTTTGTATATTACACTTCGCTTTCATCCGTGATGATCTGTCTGTGCGGCATCAGTTTGAACCTCTATCTTCTGGTGACAAAGCCGCTGAGATATCACACAATCCTCACCCGGAAACGATTTCTCTTTTCGTTGGCATCTATGTACATTCTGTCCTTCGTGGCACATGGGATATATCTACCTTTACCCAATTCTCCATTCCTAAGAGACGAAATTGAAATATGCCTGGGTTCTGAAATCTCTACATGGACGTTTATAGTGGACAAATTCTACACCGTTTTTCCTGTATGTGTAACTCTGATCTTCATCACACTGATTTACGTTCGTTTGCTCCTTATCGTGCGTCAGAAGATGAAAGAGGTCAATAATGTAATGGTCATCCGACTTAACAGCACCGTCAATGAGGTCGGTATCGAGAACGGTGTAGGTGGTGGTTGTCAAGAACTTGACCAGCCGCAGAATAGGATCGATGTAAACCCTGATGAAAACCTTAATCGTCCACCACAGACACGGTTGAAAGGGTTCATTACCGTAATTTTGATTACGGGGTCTTTCTACATCGTGTGGATACCGTACATTATTGTCTATACAGGCTTAAATTTCAACTTCATCCTGGACTTGGTTGCAGCTAGCAGCACGTGGTTTCAGCCGATAATTTATCTGCTCACCAACCCAGAAGCCAGGAAACTATGCTGGAAATGTATCCGTTTTAACAAATAGTCGAATAGGGTAACTAAACAGCAACTATACAGCAATTGAAATTATATTATTAATTAAGATAATATTTTATCACATTATACGTTATATATACACTGTTGGGGCATAATGATGGAATAATCATTTTTTACCCCAATTTATGGAATGATTTTGACAATGATTTATTCCTAATAGATCTAGATAATATTATACATTCTAATATTTTCTAATAATTTGTGAGTGTTTGTTTTGCGTGACTGCTAAAGCATGTGTATGCCATTATGCTACTTAACTAGGGGACCTACGTCCTTTAGTCATAACTGGCAGTAATGAGGAGTAATGCATCGTAAAAGGGCACTAATATAGCACATCGACACTGTTCTGACCCTGGGGGCTCACAGTATCGAGGCCATTGCTTAATAGCCACTGAATCATGAATGTACGCATCGAGGGCTAGGTTACGTCGCCGCCCTCACAAATACAAAAAAACTATGAAAATGCAATAAATTATCAATACTTCATTGCATTTTGCCCCGATCCCCAACATAAACAAATCCTCTATGTGGGCATGCCTTGAACACTAATGCCTGGCCCTAGAGAGGAATTTTTCCTGTTGGGGACCGGCTGGAAATGCAACGAATTATTGATAGTTTATTGCATTTTCTTTGTTTTTTATGACAAAGAAATTTTACCTCGTATACCATTTGAAAAGGATTGACAATACTTATTGTAAGATATTCTGATAAAACCATCTATTTCCACTTTCGCGTAAAACGGGTAGAGGGGGCATCAGGGTATAATTAATTCGGGGAGAGAAATGCATTGATTTGGACCATGGAGTCTTATTGTTCTATGTACAATAAATAATTTCGGGTTGACTAGATGAAAAGAATTACGAGTAGGTATGAGCAAATGGTGTTATTTATAGTGAAAATGTTGTGAAAAAAGTGGTAGCGTATTGTTTTATTTTGTAAACATGAACAGTAATACATTTGTAGTGAATTTAGGCAGAAGGCTGTAACGGTTTTCAATTTGTAAAATAATGAACTAGTGTGAGAAAAATCAGGTGAACCAGTGCTTACGCGAAGGGTTTTCTTTCTAGTAGATCACAAGAAGTTTGTATCCGTGATGCTACTTCTGCATCAGTTAGTTTAGATTGTTCAGTTTATACTCTGCCGATACAGCCTATTGTTCAGAAACACAGTATCAATTATCATATGCATGCAGGTGACTTACAGCTTTATTTCATTTGCAAACCTGTCCAGAAAGAAATAGAAGAAAGTGTGAAGAAAATTGAAAACTGTATAGCTGATGTAAGGAACTGGATGATTGAGAGTTGCTTAAAACTAAATGATGCAAAAACATAATTCATTTTGCTTGGCAACAGTAGACAGCTCAGTAAAATTAAGGTTTATCATGTTCAAGTTGGTTCTGCCCCTGTATCTCCTGTACATCAAGCTAGGAATCCTGGTGTAATATTTGATTCTGCCATGTCACTTGAAACCCATGTTTCAAATTGTGTTAAACTGGTCAATTGATAATAAGGTATATGTGCTTGACCTTCAAATAGCCGAAATATAATATTAGTACGATATGATATTACGAAAGGCATAACAGCAAAAAGATGTACATTCTTACTTTTCAGCTACTGGTCGAAATTGTAAATATCTGTTATGCCTAAGACAGACAATTTTGTTTCTTCGTTTGAGACCTTCTTGGTTAAGGAAGAATCCTTATTGAATTAATCAAAGGAGTTGCTAATACACAACATGGTACGTGAATGTATACATTCTCTTAATTTCTCGACTATACATGTATGTACAGCTTAATTATATCCTAAACATTTCTATAGCCTTTTGCAAACCGTTCATATCGTTTTCTTTGTATTAGTTCATACTATTTGCTTAGTAAATAGTTGCAGTTCTTTCATCAGATATGGGTCGAATTATGATTGGGGATTTCATTTAGGTCTAAAACAGACAATTGTTTTACTTGTTGAGATCTTCATGGTGATATATGTAAATACCTTAAAAAATTAATCAAATAAGTTGTTAATAGAAAATCCGATGTGTTAATGTATCAATTTGCTTATGTGACTCGGTTCTATGTACAGTCTGTTCTTAAAACATTAAAAAGTCAAATCACTTTCAATGGACGTACTTTTGCAAACCGTTCATACTGTTTTTCATTTATAATGTTTCGTTTTTAAAAGCTGGAAAAGGAAGGCCTATTTGATAGTATAGTTATCAGTCTAAATATGTTATCCATAATTTGGATGGACATAATAATAATCAGTCTTGTGATTTATAATCCTTGATTCAAATTCAGGTTTGAATGGCAAATGTCTTACCATTTTGATGACTCCAGAACCTTGCAGTACACACCAATACTTATAATTATGGTACATGATTAACTTTTTCTGATCGATCCCACAACGTTTTTTTTTTTTAACTCAACTTTATCTTTCAGTCTAGAAATAATGAGGGCCTGTGGTCATGACAATGTTCATATTTACATATCAGGTCCCTACGTATATATCTTTATTTTATCTTTAGAAAAGATGAAAATAGCGAAAGATACACCTATTCACAAAAAGGGACCAAAATATGAACCAGGAAATGTTAGCTAAAGCCTTTGAAATAACGAAGGCCGGTTAATACAGTTTTTGGAATCAATTGTAATTGTTTAAGATTTACCATCATCAATCTGGATTTCATGGAAGAATGCAGTCAAATTAGCATTGATTAACTTGTCAAAAACTATTTTTAAATTGATAGATGACGGTACAGAACTACAATTTGATTTTTTTTTCTTTCAGATAGCCAATTGATTTTAAATTTCATGGATCTTTATCCTATGCTGAGTAAGCCACTGGTGGATGCTTATGACAGGAGTTCTATCTTTCAGGAGAAGTAATTATTGAAAATCACCGCGTTGACTCGATTCATTATGAATGTACGATCATCTCTCCTCCTCCTCTATTATTTGCATGGGTAATGTCCAACCCACGTCTTGTAACACGCAACTGAGGCAAACTGTCGTAAACAAGTATAATAAATATCTAATTTTCGGATGTATATGACGGCACCGTCTCACAACGTTGACTTGAATTTATATATTCATGTCAAATAATTGATAGGCCCTTTGTAAGGAACCTAATCAGAAATTGATCCGTTCGTTTATGTTATTAGGAACGTGCAGGTTTCTGAAAGGTAATTACTCGGCTCAGAATTGTTTTCTTCCATTGACACTTTCGTAATGACTCTTCATTCTGCAGTGAGGTAGCGTGGGTTAAGACATTGATGGAGCACCAGCACGAGATGTGTGTGAGGTGTGTGGTGTGGAGGAGGGGGGTGGGGGTTGTCCGATTCGACGGATGAAAGGCGAATTGAGAGAGCCATTGTTTAGGGGTAAAATGCGGGATGTGAACATAGTGTCTTATTTTCACGTTCCCTTTTCCCAACTCTCCCTTCTCTCTCTTTCTGTCTCTTACACGCTCTTTCTCTCTTTCTCTTTATCTCTATTTCCTTTCCCCTCTCTCTTCGTTATTAGATTGAAGGCATTACCCCCCCCCCCCCTCCCCGCCCTTCTTCGTTTAGCCTCTATCATCCTGTGATCATTGTCAACCATAGCTGTATGTATTTTGCCATGCGCAGTCTTATACTAGTTTGATCAGGATTTTCTATCATAATACATAGACCATGATTGGAGAATAATTCGTGTAATTGGTGATCATAAATGCAGATTGACAACACTAATCAGAGACTTCAGGTGTGGGTGATATAATGTTATTTTATATTTCAAGAGCACTCATATCCACATCGCAAGGTGCTCTCACTAGGCTACCACGGAGTTCAAGAAATTTCTCCCAACTGGCACCTATTCAACACCTAGATGGAGAGTGTTAAATGTAGATTGATGCCTTTCCACAGAAACTAGTGCCGACAATTGGTCTGTATACTCAAATAAAGCAAAACGGAGCATCTCCCTCAATGTGGAATAACTTGTAGTGTTCATCAATATAATGCTCGGAATCACAGGTGATTGACTGACTGATTGCATTAAATGATGACATTGTGGAAATAGTCAATATAAAGCGATACAATCTCAGAACATGGCAGATTTGGAATCACTTAGGAATGAAACGGAAAAGGAAGCTGAACACCTAGATCCAAAAATAGTGTCCTTCTTAATTTTATCTCTTGTTCTCTCCTCTCTTTTGAATGGAGCTGTACTGATTGTTATCTATCATCAGCAACATCTCCAGGATTACATGCGAGTTCTTTACCAAATTTTGACAGCATCTTATTTGATTTTGGGAATAACCTGGAGTCTTTGGAGCATACTCTGGTTTTCGTTCAGTGACCACAAGACATGCTCTGTCGCAAGCATGGTTTTTCCATTCCTGACGTTCGTTGCGCTCTGGTCCGTCATGGCATGCCTTTGCGGTATCAGCTTCAATCTCTATCTCCTAGTCACAAGGCCTCTCCGTTATCACACAATCGTAACAAGAAACAGATTATTCTGTATACTTGCAGGCACTTACCTGGTGATAGTTCTGGCTTGTGGAATCGTGTTTCCAGTCCCAGAATCTCCCATAACCATCCTCCTCATAGAGCAATGTCAAAGTCACCGAAACCTGCAAAATTCGGCGGCGAGGATCGTCTATGCTTATGAAGTTTTTCCTGTATGCGCAACGATGTTTTGTACAACATTCATTTATGTCAAGATACTGTTAATTGCAAGGCAGAAAGCAAATGAGGTTGAAAACGTAGAAAGACCCTACGATAACGTTGCCGAAAATGTGGGGATGGACAAAAAACTTGCTCAGCCGCAGAATCGAGCCGAACTGGATATTGGTTCCAACGTGGTACGTCGACAGAGGAGACGATATAAAGGATTGGTTACGATTCTCATTTTGACCTGTTCTTTCTGCATCGCATGGACACCTTTCCTTTTAATTAGGATTAACACGAAATCCAAATTGTTGACTATTTTTAATTTTTTCCCATTGAGTTACACCTGGATACAGCCCATCGTGTACTTGTTGACGAATCCAGAAGCAAGGAGGCTTTTTTAAAGTTTGTACGGTGTTGCAGAGCTAATGAACCATTCGACTGAATTAAAACAATTTCGACGTGTTTGAAAGCGTTGCTATCCTTGAAATAACGATTTGGTACATGGCTGACAATCTTAAACGAGGAAACAAAATACCCTTCAGTGTCATGAACTAATTTCTGTATCATTGATGTGGGTCAGAATAATATGACAGTGGATTAAAGGGCTCACTGTAATTGTCATTTTAAAATGATCGTGCAACGTATAGGTACTGTGAGTCTGTTCCAGATGGGTACCATATTCTCATGAATCATTAAAACAGATAAATTTTAAAACTTCAAGATAATTTTTACAAATAAAATATTCGACTCACGAACCCTAGAGATTTCATTGTTAAATATACTTGTAGGTGGTAGTAATGATAATAAAAACTAATAATGAATACATTTATAATGCGCAACATGCGCAACATGTACCCATAGGGTGCTCAAGGCGCTTACAATGAGCTACATATAAACTGTACGTAGATACAAATATGCTAACATTACATTAAACATGGTGAAAAGTTAGCCGTTAGATAAGTTTTCAGACTGGCTTTGAAATGATCTACTGAATTATAGTAATTTGGTGTGTTTGGGAAACTGTTCCACAATCGGAGAGCTGCTGAGCAAAATGCTCGATCTACCCATGATCGTCTGGTTTTAAGTGTGGTCAGAGTTGATATTTTGGAAAAACGGAGACCAGAACGACCAGGCTTGCAAAAGTTGAGTAGATCGAGAAAAGATTCACTGTGGCGAAGAGAACTTCATGTATGTGATCAGAAGGATTTTGTAGGTGAGACGATGTTCAACAGGAAGCCAATGCAGGGATTTAATGACTGGTGTGATGTGGGGGGACTTGCGTGTTTATGTTATAAGATGGGCAACATCATTTTACACATGTTGCAGCATCTTAACTTGAGACATAGGACTGCCACAGAGTAAAGAGACACAACAATCGAAGTTGGATGTAACCATAGCACTGTTGTTCGTTCGTTCGTGTCTCCTTAGATCAAGATAAATGTATTTTGATCTTCGGAGTAGTTGCTACAACCGGCCGTGTCAGACACGTTTTCCCGGGGTGCGGGATAGGACTCTTGTAGCGTGCCCCCAGTACTGTCAATATGTTTCGATTGTATGGCACTAGTCGTCATCCAGAGCTTCAGGACTACATAAAAGTTCTTTATCAAATTCTGGCAATGTCGGACCTTGTTTTGAGCATCAGTTGGAGCATCTGGAGTATCATATCGCTGCTATCCGCCAAGGAACGTGAGGAACAGACTTGTACAGTCATTAATGTGATGTTTCATTTTGTATATCACACTTCGCTCTCATCCGTGATGATCTGTTTGTGCGGCATTAGTTGGAAGCTCTATCTTCTGGTGACAAAGCCGCTGAGATATCACACGATCCTCACTAGGAAACGATTTCTCTTTTCATTGGCATCCATGTACCTTCTGACCTTCGTGGCACATGGGATCTATCTACCTTTTCCCAATTCTCCATTCCTAAGAGACGAAATTGAATTTGCCTGGGTCGTGAAATCTCTTCATGGACGTCCATAGTGGACAAATTATACGCCGCTTTTCCTGTATGTGTAACTCTGATCTTCACCACACTGATTTACGTTCGTTTGCTCCTCGTCCATCATCAAAAGATGGAAGCGGTTGTGAATAATTTAAAGGTAAAGACCAGTTTTGGAAACGCTCCCCTCTCTAAAAATGAAATGTAAGCTCATATAAACCAATCATGTGAAAGAATATGTTTTGACTAATACGTAATGATACAAATTTTGCAGAGAAGCCGCCTACTTATTGATATTTGGTCAATTAGTATATCTATCTGGACCGGATAGATATCGCGCACGTGTCACGTAGTCCCATTTACATCTTTATATGTACAGTGCTTGTAACTTTACCAAAACTGGGCCAATTTCTTATAATTTCGATGATTCCAGAACCTTGCAGTACACACCAATACTTATTTGCTAGATGATCAACCTTTTCTGATCGATTCCACAACGTTTTATTCACAACGCAATTGCATGACCAAAACTGATCTTTATCTTTATTTTAAGGATCGTAATTCTTTCGATATCAAATTACTCAGACTGGCAGCTCCCCTCATATCCGAATCTCTATGTTGATACTCCTGTCTTGACCTGAGAAATCTATCAAGGCAAATATTTGAGGATCGACATGATTACTTTCTACCGACACTGGTGTACCAATGTGTTCGAGGTATTGCCCCATCCTGTTTATGCAATGAGATCGAAATGTATTTCGATAGACATGGACTGAATACGCATAATGCAAATTCCCTTAATGTTGTGCCGCCTTAACCAAACATTCAACTTTATTGTCAGTCTTTAAAATATGCCGCTGCTAAAGTATGGAATCTATTACCCAATAACTTTCAAAATGCTCATTCTCTAGAAATTGTCTAATTATTGTACCAAAAAAATCAAAATCGAATCCATTAAAATTACCTTAACCTCTAATCTGAAACCTTACATTTGCATACTCTTATATGACTATTTTATGTTGACATTGTAATATGTAACATTCATTTATATTTTGAATCCCAGGCCTTGAATTATTATACTAACAAACGTTGTATTATACTATGATGTGTTGTGTATTTTACTTTGCTATAAGATGGATAGATTCCTGTCAAACATAAGTCATGTATTAATCTTCCAGAGCTAATGAATAGATTAGATTTAGGGGCTATGAGGTCAAAGGTCAACATTCTCAGGGCTCATTATGTATGCAAAAATAGCTCGTGATCGCGTTACCTCAAGAACCGATGGATAATTTCCTACCAAACTCAAAACATATATTTATCTTGCAGAGCCGATTAACCGAGTAGATTTTTGGGTCTTGAGGTCAAAGATAAAAGGGTCAAACTGTATATGAAAAAAAGCTTGTAGTCACGATATTCTGAGAACCTGTTAATGGATTACAATTAAACTTGATTTTGACAAATTGCTTCTGTTTTGGTTAGTGAAATCGCTCTATGGCGGAGGCCTCATTTTCGACTGCGCGCAGTCGAAGTTCCATCTAGTTAATACCAGGTAGAAGATGCAAAACAGATTGACTTCTGATCTTGTGTACCTGTGTACCCAGTGAGAAACGCAACCGATGTCGAACGTCTGGACTAGTAAGGTACATGATTATATTATGTTGTGAGGTTCTGGTCTTGTTTTGATGGATAGTATTGTAAATAATCATTTAGATTTTGACACTGATTTTAATTGTAAATACATTGATCACGATGAATTCTGCAAGAAATATAATAATAATCTCAATTTAGTTTAATTCATTACAATGCGGGGAGTCTAAGAAGAAATTTTTACATTATTAACAATGATTTAACATTACTAAAATATTTTATTTCCGTTATTGGAATTACCGAAACGTGGATGACTGACAACAATAGTTTATTTTCTTTAAATGGCTACACTATGTATATTGCAAACCGCCCATCTGGACGTGGTGGTGGCGTTGCATTGTTTGTACGTGATCATTTAAATGTTTCTATTCTAGATAATATAGCATTCCATATTCAGGGAGTTGAGTCGTTATTTATTAATATACAATATCAAAACAATAGAAATATTATTATTGGAGTTATTTATCGTAACCCGTCTAGTAATGTAACTGATTTTATTGATGAACTTAATAGTAATATGGAAACAATGTGTAAATTGGCTAGATATTGTTATATTATGGGAGACCTAAATATTAATTTATTGAACTATGATACTCACCCTCATGTACAAAGTCTTCTTGATTCTATTAATTCTTATGGCCTTTTTCCTATTATAGATAGGCCAACTCGTGTTACAAAAGATTGTGCAACACTTATTGACAATGTATTCACGAATGTTATTAATGAAAATAGTTCCGCCGGTATATTACTGTCGGATGTCAGTGACCATTTTCCCATCTTTCATCTCGCAGAATTTGATATTTCATTAAAAAACAATATAAGTACAAGGATTTTACACCGTGATACAACTCCTTTGGCTTTAAACGCTTTTCTGAATGACCTTCAAAAAAATAATTGGCAAGATGTTCTGGATACAAACGATGCTGATAAAGCGTACGATTTGTTTTTATATCAATTTCAATCTATTGTGATAAACACATGCCTCTAAAAGAACGATCTTTAATTAACAAGAATATAAAAAAAGCCTTGGATAACACGGGCTCTTTTAAAATCTATTAAGAAGAAAAAAAAAATTACAAACGATTTCGTTTTAAGTCAACGTGTGTGAATGAAGCAATATATAAGAAATATCGTAATAAGTTAAATACTCTTCTACGTTTTGCTAAAAGAAAATATTTCTATGAAAAATTTGACAAATTCAAAGGAAATTTAAAGAAAACGTGGCAATTTTTAAACGAAATTCTAGGTAGAAACAAAACATCAAAAGTCAATGGAATTATTCACCAAGATATCAAGGTAGAAGATCCGTTTGATGTGGCAAATATATTGAATGAATTTTGTGTGAGTGTAGGAGATAACCTTACACGATCTTTACCAAATTCAAGTGCAATATTCTCTGACTTTATGCCTCAAATGTCTGACAAATCTTTGTTTTTTAACCCTATCACCGAACATGAAGTTGTTGATGTTATAAAGAATATTAGTTCCGGAAAGAGCCCTGGATACGATAACATATCTCCCGATATTCTTAAACCTAGTGTGTATTTCATTATTAAACCCTTGACTCACATATGTAATCTATCTATACAAACCGGCGTCTTTCCTGATAAAATGAAAAAAGCAAAAGTTATTCCTATTTACAAAAAGGGTGGTAAATTTGAGTGTAATAATTACAGACCAATATCTGTTTTGCCATTGTTTTCTAAAGTTCTCGAAAGACTCGTATATAATAGATTGTATAATTTGTTTATCATGAATAATTTGCTTAGTCCTAACCAATATGGTTTTAGGAAGAACTGTTCAACTGAATTTATGACCATATTCTTAAATGCATTAATACAAACAAACATGCAATCACTATTTTCATGGATCTATCGAAGGCGTTCGATACTCTCTCACACTCAATACTGTTATCTAAGTTATCATTTTATGGAATAAGAGGCTTACCACATTCTTGGTTTTGTAGTTATTTAAGAAATAGGAAACAGTTTACTGTATATGATGGTCAATCATCAAATTCTAAAATGATTTCATCCGGTGTTCCTCAGGGGAGTATACTCGGCCCACTTTTATTTTTAATATATATTAATTACATAGTAAACTATTCAGATCTCTTTAAATTTGTCTTATTTGCAGATGATACGTCACTGATAGCCTCTGATGTAAATTGTAATTCATTAGTCCGTAAGATTAATATAAACCTGGACCATGTGTATAATGGGCTTGTTTGTAATAAATTGTCGTTAAATATTTTGAAAACTAAATTTGTAATTTTCAGGAATAAACAAAATAAAAGACCTGACTACTCTGACGTAAAACTGTTACTAAACGGGTCTGAGTTGAAACAATGTTCTACTTTTACATACTTAGGAGTACAGTTAGATGAATTTTTAACATGGGATTCTCACATTAATGTAACTTGTAGTAAGATATCAAAAATTACTGGGATTATGAATAATGTGAAATGTATATTACCACCTGCTATTTACCATGTATAATACTTTTATTCTACCTCATGTTATGTATTGCAATGTGGTATGGGCTTCATTACATGCATCTTAATTATCACGAATACATCGTCTTCAAAAAAGAGCACTTCGAATTTGTGCCAATGCTCATTATCTAGCCCCTTCTTTACCTTTATTTCGCCATTTTTCAACATTAAATGTGTACTCTAACAAATTATCGATTGCTTCTTTGATGCACAAGTTTTTTACCAAACGCCTCCCTCCTTATCTTATTAAAATGTTTTGTTTAGACCAAAATGTCCATGCTTACTTTACTCGACAGTCAGCCAAATTCCACCTCTGGAAAACAGAAACTAATATACTTTCAAAATCAGTTCGTTACCTTGGCCCCATTATCTGGAATTCCTTGCCTTCTGACATTCAAAACACACAATTCAATGCACTCTTTAAAAAATGAATGAAAAGATTCCTTCTCTCTAAATGATAAAATTAAATAATGTCAAATTACCTTGCCACTCAGCTTTGTAGAGTGCTGGAGTGTGGCGTCGCATCGGCCACACCCCTCCGGCTGTCTTTAGCATTATTCATGATTCATTTGTATACAACTATTCTTTTTTTTTTTTTTTTTTTTAAACTCTGGTGATCCCCTCCTTACAAGCCCTTGAGGCTTTTTTCGGGACACCCTTTTCTTTCATTTAATTGTATTACTAGCTGTTATGTATGTACTACTCTGTTATCTTGATGTAAACAAGAAATTATGCATGACATACTGTTAACTTGTTTGTTTTTTAATTGTACATATTGGAAGAAATAAATGAGAGCTATATGCTCTCTCAATCAATCAATCAATATAAATATGTATGAATAAATAAATGAATAAATAAATAAATATGTAATGATAGAATACACATAGCAATCGACGAGATCAAACCAAAGAATTAACCAGATATTCAAAGAGTGTCATGTTCGTTACTTCTTTATTAGATCAGCGCTTGATTCAAGGACATACGCATGTTAATCATACACTTGTTTGTTATGCATTTATCAAAAGTTGTCCACTAGGTTATAATCAGGCTGTACTGTCTTTATCAATTAAAACATCTGCATTCGTATCTTTTCACATATATGTTTATCATATAATAATAATAGTTCGTTCTTTTATAGCGCATTTCAGGACCGAAGACCCTCTCAAAGCGCTTTACAATGTACAATGTACGTTTACATAATAATTACATAATAATTACTCGAAGCATTCGTCATAGACGGGGGCGATTCCGAATAAAGCCGAGGATGATTTGTTTGGCTTCCACGTTAGTCATCAAGTACACAGTCGCTTGTACCCAGGAGCTTGATGCGGCCAAATTGTCCAGAATGTTAATCCAGGGTTTTGATGAGGCCTCAGGGATCACGTAAGAAATACATATAGGTATCCATATGGCAATGAAGGATCCCGAAAGAAGCAAAACGGTGACGACTCCCTTGAATCTTCTTGGTGATCCAAGATTTCTCTCCTGATAATGGAGATCTGACTGGTCGGACGATCTTCCAGGAGGAAAACGGGCATTCATGTCTTCAACCCTTTTGAAATGTCTTCGGGCGATTCGCAAAAGTTTGATATGGATGACTACCAACAACGCCAGAGTGAAGAAAATAGGCACAAGGATAGAAATGGCATTCAAAACTTCGCCTACATTTCTTTCGAATATGTTCTTTTTAGAGATGCATTGATCAATTCTGTATTGTACAATTGGTGAACCTTGTACAGGAAACGAACATCCACTGACCAAGATAATGACGAGAAAGGTGACACAAAGTGCTACACGTATCCGCCCTGGGGTAATAATGATGTGATAATGCATTGGTCGGCTGATCAGGAGATATAGGTTCAGGTTGATGCTACAATGGGACGCCATAATCATCACAATCGTAAGGCGAGAAGGGAACATAAAGACAAGCGACATGAGAGTACATGAATGCTGATCTTGAAAAGCAAACCAAAGAATGGACCATACGTTTGTAATGACACCATTTGCTAAACTGGTGACAGCCAGGATCCGATGTAACAGTCGCATCACGTTCTGAATCTCTCTCTGTCGATGAATCACGATCAGAACTATAATGTTTAAAGAAATACAAAGAAGTAAATTCACAAAATATATGCTACTTTCTGGCCTGAGGTTTCTGAGTAACGAACCAGTATCGTTTGTAATAGCTGTCATATTGGATTAGTCTATCAGTTCCGTTATAATAGTTTGCTGGCCGAATTTTCACGCTGAATCCATCCCGGCTGCTTTAAGATGAAGAGTAGCTTTTTAAGGTCAAAAGGTAGCAAGCATATACCTGCAGCAGATGTACGGGTACATGCAAACAGAGCCGGTGCCTGTAATGGAATAGCACTTGCTGCCACACGACGATGTCTATATATTGAGGACTAAATTGAGCGGTACAAGATTCCCTCTGTCCCTAATCGTGCATTGAAACGTGTTTGAGGAGCAACACGTACTATCTGCCTAAATTGATGGATCAAAATTACTGTGTAAACAAGTTTGATATTACCGAAGGAGATTGCATTTTTTTTGTTCGTTCAATTGCACATCCTGTAGAGACCTCATTAAATCTGACAGTTTTCATTCATCAATTGTTATTCTCTTCGTGTTCATCTAGTGCCCTAAAGATTGCATCAAAGGTTAAAGGATATTTGGGGGAGGTGAATTGATGTCACACATTAACTGTATTAAAGGACATTTATGAATCAAAATGGAGCATAGTATTTTATATATAATAATTTATGCAAAATTAGATGAAAATGTTAAAAATTGTATTGATATCTTGTTTAAAAGTGAGTTATGGTCAACTTTTAAAAAAAAAGTTTCTGACTTGCATCGTAATATTTTTTCTGTTTTATTATTTTTTTATGTATACTAACTTTGTCTCGTGCATTTCTAGTTTTGTGTATATGTTTTGTTAAAAGAAATGTATCTTAATCAATTTCAAGACATGCAAGTTCAAGAAAAAGCAATAAATAACGTAATTGCAGTGTTTTAGAGCAATTAAGGAAAAGCAATATTTAGTATACAAATGTTTGCATAATGTCAATTTACGTTCAATTTTGGTCAGTCTTGTGACTACGAAATGTTACGTGACCTTGATTGTCTGATTTTTGAAAACTTGGTCTCAAAAGTTATGAGACACCTGACATGAAGAAAAAAATGTCACGAAAAGGTAGGTCACGATTTGAAGCGGTTGCACGAATGTATCGATGCCAAGATTAAAATATTATATAATAAAAAAGGTTTGCCATATAAGATTTATAATTGTATGATGGTAAGATTGTAAGATTTTATTGACTCTATCGACCCCCTCTCGGGGTAGGAGAGTACAAACATATTTACAACATAATATTAATATAACGACAGTATATAATAATGATAAACATGTGATAATTAATATGAACAATATTAAACATTTAATAATGTAAACAAAGATAAACATAATATGAACACTAATAAACATGTGACAATATTTACAATGATAAACATGTGATTAAACGAAGAAAAATAATAACATATTTACAAAGACGAACTGGGCAATTCATCTTTCTACCGCTACGAGTGTGCCTCAAAACATTGCTTACTAGTGAGATATCATTAACATTATTTCCATCTACCCTTGTGTCTTTAGAAAAATGTGACATAATTATTCTCACAAATTTGGCTAATTTCTTTAGCTACATTTTTATTGCGCACGTATCCATCCCAGAGGTTGCTCAAGGCCTACACAGTTGTATGATTACCTTATCTTTAGCCTAGCTAGCCTGAAGCGCTAAAAACATTAAAGGAATACAATTCCTACCAGGTACCCATTAACTACGACTAGATGGAGAGTGGCAAATGTTCATTAATGTCATCCCAAAGGACATTAGTGCCGTGGCGGGACTTTACAATAATAATGTAACATTTATGCATCGTTCCTGTCAGTCAGTGGCGGATCGAGACTGAGAACGTCGGTTGGGAAATTTCTACACAACTGGACCACTCTACCTATAACATACATATCAACCGACCCTCAGACCTAAAGTCGTCCAGTCCTTGAAACCAAAAGTATTGAGCGGCCCTTGGAGAACATTCCCCCATTGCATGGCATGGAAATGTGATTGGCATTATCTTATACTACCCAAGATTCATCAGCAGGAAACTATTATAATCAGTGATACCCGTGATAAAAAGTAAAGTCAAAATCTAGGTTGTTAACAAAGCATGAAAAGCGAATGGTCCATCATTTCTTGAAACACGGGTTGGAAAATATTTGTCCTGTCGTCAGTAATGATTAGTTAAAATAAGATTTCTTTGCGTTTTCAGTGTTAAACCTTTATTATAAACCAAACATTGCCTTGACATTTTCTTTACCTCATCAATGTTAAAATGCGCTGACGCGAGTGACGAATGAGGGATTTATTTATTTCCAACTAAGCGAAGACAAAGGTAGACGCCATTCAACTCCAAATTATCTTCGGAATATGTTTGCTTTGTAGAGCTAGAAAGACAAGTCCAATCAGAGTAATTTTGCGTTTCAAATTTCGATCATGATCCTATATTTGTGATCATCTTCGACTACTAAATTACTATTTACTGAATAGATAGATTTCCTACTCAACATAATTTGATGTTGGCTGCAAATGGGACAAAGTACCTTTAAAGGATGGTGCTGCTTACATAGCAGGTCCCCTGGTATATATCTTTACTTTATCTTTAGAATGTGGAAGGGTGCCAGATAAGATGAAAATAACGAGAAATACATCTATACACAAAAGGGACCTAAAGACGAACAAGGAAGTTACCGATTTCGGTTTATATGCCAGTGTTAACTAAAGTCTTTGGAATAACGAATTGCCGGTTAAAACGTTTTTTTAGAATCAAATAATGTTTTTTTTACCATCATCTATATGAATTGCCTTAAGGAAACCAGTCAGAATTATCATTGATTAACTTGTCCAATTTTGTTTAAATCAATGGATGAGGCTAAAGCTACACTTGGATTTGTGTACTTCAAATAAGCGTTAGATACCATTCATCATAAAGTTTAATATATAAAGTCTTTCACTATGGTATACGGGTTCTTTCTTTAAAAGGGTATTTTAGGATAATTTTAGAAGGCAGGTAACAGATTGCTCAGTGTGGAGAAATAGTATCAAGGAAAATGAAAATTAAACATGGTGTTTCCCATGGTGCAGATTTAAGAACAGCATTGTTCTTACTCTGTGTAAATGATCAACCATCCGTTTCTGATTATTTAATTTTCAGATTATTTGCAGATGACTCTAATTGTTATTATATCTTTCAAGCAAATCTCTTAGAAATAGAAGTGTATGTAAATAAAAATAAAATAAAAGAATGGTGCATTGCAAATAGACTAACTGTCAACTCAATGAAAACAAACTTGTGTATTGGAAGTTTAGATTAGATTATCTAGTAAACTGGAGATAACCGGAGAGGAAATGAAGAGGTTGATGAAGAAAACATGTCGATATTACAATTGATTAACATCGTAGTAGGTACAGTCGCATTCGATTTGTTAATTCATGTATTCGTAAAAGAGTTGGAATTCTAATCCGGTTGCAAAAATTGTCCTTAAATATGTATTGGTATTGTTATATAAGGCATTCATATGTATTGGTATTATTATATAACGCATTCATAGAGCCATACCTCACGTATGGAATCGAGGTGTAGGGGGAGTACATAGAGTAACTTAAGTAGTATATTGTATACCCCCCCCCCCAGAATGGTAATGCACGCGATCATATTACATTCACACTCACTCTCTATTTCAAGATTTAAATGTTCTCGATGCTTTATTTTGTATACGCACCACTTACAACCTGACTAATGATAACTTACCATAATCTTTGTTAGATCATTGTGAAACAATACAACACTAATATCCAACGAGACAAAAAGTAGGTCGACATTCAAATTAAGCAGAATTATGAGCTACTCGTGGACAATTTGCTCTTTTCTTTTTAGGAAGTGATTCATGGAATAGAATAAAAAATGATACCAAATTAAAAACATCCAAAAGAAGAGTCGGGAATTCATTTAAACATCTTTTATTATGTCAATAACTAATTGTATATTGTTTGATAACACGATGTTACTGAGGTGTAACGGTTGTATTGTGTGTTTTAGTGATTTAGAATTCAACGTCTAGTATTTTGTAAATTTTGTAAAGGGGCCATGCTCGACTAGCACATGCGCTATTTATTGTTCCCATTTATCATTCTTTAGCATATATCTTGATTCTGTAATATTTATTTATATTGTAAAGAAATATTGTGCACACAAATTGTTACTGTTTTTGGTGCATTAATAAATATATGAAAATAAATAAATAAAATAAATCAATAAATCAATAAAAGGATCAATGAATCCTGCGTAAAACGGGGGGGGGGGAGGCTGGGAGAGGGGAGGGGGTCAGCTTCGATCTTAATTTTCGTGGATGTTTATCCTATGGTGGGAACGCGACTGGTGGGTGTTTATGACAGGAGTTTGATCTTTCAGTAGAAGTAATTACTAAATATCACCGCGTTGACTCGATTCATTATGAATATACGGTCATTTCTCCTACTCCATTAATTGCATGTGTAATGCCCACCCCACGTCTTCTCACACGCATCTGAACCAAACTGTCATCATAAAGTGTTACAAATAACTCTTTTTCAGATGAATATGATGGCCCCGTCTTACACCTATGACCTGAATGTATATATTCTCATCAAATAATTTAATAGCTCTTTGAAGGAACTTAATTGGAGATTTATCCGTCCATTTATGTTAGTAGGAACGTGCAGGTTTCTGAAAGGTATTTACTTGGATTAGCACTTTTTTCGGATGATACTTCCATAATGACTCTTCGTTCTGCAGTGGCGTGACATGGGCGAGGGCATTGAAGGGGTACCAGTATCATGATCTTGGAGGTAGGGGGCGCTGGTCTGATTCGATGGATGAAATGTTAATTGACCAGAGCAATTCACTGGGGGCAGGATGCGGGATGTGGCCATAACGTCTTATCTTCATGTTCCCTTTCCCGCCTCTTCCTTTTCTCTCTCCCTCTCTCTCTTTCATTTACACTCTCTTTTTCTACATCTCTATCTTTCCCGTTTCTCCTCTTTTCATTATCAGATTGAGGGCACGTAGCCCCTACCCTCCTTAGCTAAGCATATGTCATCCTGTGATCATTGTAATCCATAGCTGTATGTATTTTGCTATGCGCAGTCTTATTCTATTTTGATCAGGATTTTCTATCACATTACATAGACCATGATTTGAGAATAGGTCGGGTAATTAGTAATCATAAATTTAGACTTCAGACGAGGATGATATATTATTATTGGATACTTTTGGAGCTCTCATATCAACAACTCATGGTGCTCAAGTCGCTGCAATATTAACCGGGCTCTTGCTAGGCTACTATAGAATTCAAGGAACTTCTACTCAGAGGTGGACTGGAAAATTAGTTTTGTTTTTAATACTGAATGTACCTACCCTATTCATTAAATATAACTTGAATGAATACATAAAAATACCAACTGGCACCTATTCAACATTTGAATGGAAAGTGTCCAATTTAGATAGATGCCTTTCCACAGACACTACTGCCGACAATTGGTTTGTATACCCAAATAACCGAAAAGGGAGCATCTCCCTCATGTGGAAAAAATGTTGGTATTCATCAATGCAATGCTCGGAATCATAGGTGATTGACTGACTGATTGAATTAATTGGGGACACTGAGGAAATATACAATTAAAAGCGATACAGTCTCAGAAAATGGCAGATTTGGAATCACTTGGGAATGAAACGGCAAGGAAAGCTGAACACCTAGATCCTAAAATAGTGCCCTTCTTCATTTTAACTCTTGTTCTCTCCTCTCTTTTGAATGGAGCTGTACTGATTGTCATCTATCGTCAGCAAAATCTCCAAGATTACATGCGAGTTCTCTATCAGATTTTGACGGCATCTGATTTGATCTTGGGAATAACCTGGAGTCTTTGGATCATGCTTTGGCTTTCGTTCAATGACCACAAGACATGCTCGGTCGCCAGTTTGGTTTTCCCATTCCTGAATTTCGTTGCGCTCTGGTCCGTCATGGCATGCCTTTGTGGTATTAGCTTCAACCTCTATCTCCTAGTCACAAGGCCTCTCCGCTATCACACAATCGTAACCAGAAAAAGATTCTTCTGTATACTTGCAGGCACTTACTTGGTGATAATGCTGGCTTGTGGAATCGCGTTTCCAGTCCCAGAATCACCCTTAATCATCCTCCTCATAAAGCAATGTCAAAGTAAGATAACGCTACTAAATTCGGTGGCGAGGATCACCTATGCCTATGACGTTTTCCCTATATGCGCAACGATGATTTTTACAACCGTCATTTATGTCAAGTTACTGTTCATTGCATGGCAAAAAAGAAACGAAGTTGAGAACGCACAAGGGCCCCGCGATAACGTCGCCGAAAATGCGGGGATGGACCAAAAACTGGCTCAGCCGCAGAATCGAGCCAACCTCAATATTGGTTGTAACGTGGTACGTCGACAGAGGAGACGATTCAAAGGATTTGTTACGATTCTCCTTTTAACGTGTTCTTTATGTATCACATGGACACCTTACTTTTCTATGGCATCAACATGAATGCCACATTGAAGACTATTGTTAATTTTGTCCCATTGAGTTACACTTGGATACAGCCTATCGTGTACTTGTTGACGAATCCTGAAGCAAGGATGCTATTTTTGAAGTTCGTACGGTGTAGCCGAGCTAATGATCCATTCAACTGAAGTAATACAATTTCGAAGTGTTTGAAAGCGTTGTGATCGTTGAAAGAACAATGTGGTACAATGCTGAAAATATTAAACGAGGAAACAAAATAAACTTCTGTGTTACGAACGAATTTCCGAAAAATTAATGTGGCTCAGAATTATTTAATAGTGGATTAAAGGACTCAAAGTAATTGTCCTTTTAAAACAATCTGGCAAATTATAGGTATTGTGAATCTGGTCCGGATGGGCACCATATTTTCATGAATCATTAAACAGATTTCATTGTTAAATATGCTTTTAGTAGTAATGATAATGATAATAATGATAATAATATCACTACTACTAATAATATACCAATACAGCGCATATAGCAAATAAGATCCCATGCACTGTAATGGTGAGAAAAGAGGAAAAGAAAAGAATAGACAAAAGTGAGGCAGACTCAGCATAATTCCTTAAGTCATTAGTAAAAATTGGGAATTGTTTCTTAAAAATGAAACGCTTTAAGATATATGTTTATATTGTGCTTGAAAAATCAAATGCTGATATAGAATGTGTGATATATATAGCTATATTGCAAATCAATTTATTACCGAATTTCCGAGTTTCAAGGTAATACGAAGTTTTGGTAAGGGGTCATGAATTTAGTTCAAATGAACACATTGGAAGCATATTCGGTCTTACAATATTCAATGATCGTTGCCGCGGTTGAAATCGAGTCTCTTTATGTTGTATAGCTCCCTCTCAAGGTCAAGATATTAATAAAGCTATAAAACAAAGTTTCTTGACTAAAATCGACCGATCAGCTACATATCCTGAGATTTGCATGGTCGCAGCTACCATTGTACGACCGTAGGCGCTATTTGAAATTTATCAAAATTTACCGGAAGCACCGGTAAAGCTATATATTCAATTTGTCTCGAAAGCAGAAGTGTTTTAGGGGCTAAATTTTTTAGTGCTTAAAATATATCTACAGGGGCATCCAAAAATATCAATATTGTAAAGAATCACTATCAACCCAATTTTCACAATTTCCCAATACTTTGTATTACCTTTAACTCTTTCCACCATTAATATCATGAATTCAATATCCTACGTATGGCGTTTTTTTCATTAGGACATCGTAAAAAGGTACTCTTATCGTGAAAGCTGTATTATAGTTATGTCAATATGTAATTAATGATTGACTTGTAGCTACCCTTAATTGCACATGTATTACCTTTTTTCGTTCTGCTGTCATATTAAACAATAGTTGATAGATGATTTTAATTGTAATTTATCAGCCTTTATTTTGTAGGTTTTTTCTCACATAATTATGATTCCTCTAATATATAGCGCCGTGTTCTTTTTTATACTATATATGACACATAATTAGTTGTACACATATTTACCATCTAGAAGTCAAAAGGCCTAGCTATAAAAGGCCCCCCTCCGTTAAGAAGAATCAGTAGAAACATCAACGTATAGCAGATCAATATCTTATGTACATTTGTCTTTGTGTCTTATCGGATTTTTTTTAGAAGAATGGCCTCAAGGTATTCAGTATTTTGTTACGGTAAGGTATTTTGTACATGGCTGAAAATCTTAAACGGGGAAACAAAATAAACCTATGTGTTACGAACGAATTTTCATTCAATTGATATGGCTCAGAATATTTATCGATTAAAGGGTTCGCTGTAATTTTGTTTTATTATTATCTTGCAACTTATAGGTATTGTGAATCTGGTGCGGATGGGCACCAGATTCTGATGAATCATTAAACCAGATCGAATTTACAAGTTCAATATCATTTTTACAAAACAAATGTAAATAATAATAATAATAATGTTATACGAATATGTCCCTATGCGCTGTAATGGTAAATAGAAAATAAAAAAAAAGAATAGAGAAAAGTAAAATACGCTCAACATATTTACTTAGTCAAAAGTAAAAAATTAGTTATTGTTTCCAAAAAGAAACGATTAAAGATTTTTGTTTAAATAAGCCTTGAATAATCAAAACCTGATGTAAAATGTGATATTTAGCAAAAGCGTAAGTCAGTTTATTACCGTATTTCCAAGTTTTAACTCTATCTTGCAATATTATGTGGATTGTAATATCCTACTTTAGAGATATGAGTGTGTGAGGTATTGTGAATGGATATTTGAAAGCGTGTTCACTCGTCACACAACATAACTCTTATTTTTATTTTAGCTACGAGGAAGCAAGGTTGCACTGACAATAAAATACATAAAACAAAGTATTCCCTTTTCGTTAATTTATTGAGTACTGATGAGGCTGACGTACACTTGCAAAGTGTAGCCAAGCACAAGCCGATGACTCGGAATAAAAATGCATAAATGGTAAATGTGAATATTGCACGGAGATTACATAATGATCAAAGATGAGAATGAACATGAATAAATGCGATGTACATAATGAATGAATAGCGCTTACGACATATATGAAATGACGTCGAAAGTCCAATGAAGATGAAGAGAGTTGAGAACGAAGGAAGGGGCTCACGCGATGAAATGTGCGGAGGCTTGAAGAGGTGGAGATGTAGCTTCGTTGTCGTGGCTGAAGAGCCGTGAAGAATCTCGACGCAGACGCTCGTGATGAAAATGATGAAGCTCTCAGACGAGAATAGAAGAGGAGAAAAGTGGCGCTCGAAATCAGAACAGTGGGTCGTTCGCTGGCGGAGGCCAAGAGTAGAAAGGTAGACATGCAAAGCTTGTAGTTAAGAAGAGCAGTGAGTCGCTCGATGAATGACCAGGACTTTGATGAAGAAATGTTTAGATGAGCTCGTGAGTGGAAAGAGCTACCGGAACGAAGAAACTGGCAGCTACCAGCGGAAAGTCAGGCGCCATGTCGGTGCTGACTATAACGTTCCACTGGGAGACTGCAACCCGATGAACACGGCAGAAAAAGAGTAGATGTGCCGTAAAAATAGACGACAGGCACAGGAGAATAAAGCCTGGAGAGGAAATTGCGGAGAAGTCTTGACTCGACCAAGGTGGAAGCGGGAGTAAAGAAAAACTTCGTGGCGTTGAAAATACGCGGGTGAAGGAGTGCGCGGAAACACGATGCGTGATTGAAGGAAAATACACACGTGGTCCGAATAATGCATATAAAATAAGTAGCGTGATGGAAAAATACTAGAGACATGAATGTACGGTAAAAGTAGGGCGAATGTAAGAGCCGCTACATTACATATGACGTATTGTTATTAGGACATCGTTGAAACGTACTTGTATCATGATAGCTATATTATAGTTAAGTCAATATTTCGACATTAGATATTAATGATTGACTTATAGTTCCCCTAATTGCGCATTTATTACTTCCTTTCGACCTGCTGTCAGATTAAACAATAGTTGATATATCATTTTAATTTGAATTCCTCAAACCTTTCATTGCCTCCTATTTTGAATGTTGTATCTCACAAATGATTCGCCTAATAGATAGTGCCGTGTTGTCTTTGTATAACGATGTGTACATATTTACTGTCCAGAGGGCGATATGCCTAGCTATAAAGGATCCCCCTCCTCAACACACGCAGCTAGTTGGGGATCGAATTTCGTTAAGGAGAATGAGTAGAAACACTAATGTATAGCAGATTATTATCTTCTGTTCATGTGTCTTTATCGGAAGCTATTGAGCAAAATGGCCTCGGGAAATTCAGTAAACGTAACGGCAACGGAAACTCTTGACCCCGAAAGGGCCATCTTCTACATGTGAATTATTGTTGTTTCGGTCATTTCCAATGGACTTGTATTGTTCGTACTCCGCCATCAGAAGGAGCTCCACGATATCATGCGAGTTCTCTACCAGATCTTGGCAACATGGTTTGTAATGCTAGAACTTTTCGCTATCAGTTTCAACCTGTACCTTCTGATCACCAAACCCCTTCGTTATCCAACAATAGTGACCCGGACCAGATTGTTTGTCACGCTGGGCTCCTCTGGAGCAACTACGATGCTGGTGTGTGCAGTTTACCTGCCGATTCCCAAATCGTCATTTATTCGTCTCCTAATGCAACACTGCAGAACAAGAGACGTGCGACCAACGGCGGAATGGCCATCGATGGTGTTTATGTTTCATCTCCTAACCCCCATTCTTGCAACGATGCTCTTCACGACAGTCATCTACATTCGACTCTTACTGATTGCTTGCCACAAAGAGAAAACTGTAGCCAATCATCAAGCCCCTGTGTTTGGCAGAATTGTACATGTTGATGCAGAGACGCAGAACGCCAGGAAACATAGGACTGGTCGGCCACAAAGAGGACATGGTCCCGACGCAATGACAAACCCAAATCGCCAACCCACGAGGGGTGCCAAAGAACTCACCACGGTTCTTCTGCTCACAGGGTCTTTCTACGTCGTGTGGATATCCTTCATTGCATTTTTTTCAAGACCATGGAACCATCGCGATCTCGCCATCCTTGATAAATTCGAAGTCAGCAGTACATGGGTTCAACCCATAGCATACATATTGAAAAACCCCGAAGCAAGGAGGATATGTTTGAAGACTCTTCGGTGTGACCGAGGAGCCCGGTCTTTTGATGTCTAACATTGTGTAATTAATGTTTGGTTTTTGTATCAATAGTTGTATAACGCTGTACGACTCTATTTCAAACTCATCCAATGATATCAACATGTTAAACAAATTATATTTTGTGTACCAAGTAATAACATTTAACTGGTTATATGTATATAAGAAGAGGCAGGTCGCATTACATTATTTAAAACATTATTTAATATTATTTTGTAATCATTATCCTGTTCCCTATTTGTGTTATACTCTCCCATCGTGAGGCGGTGTCATTCATGTTGTGTATCATAATGGGTTTACCCGTTGTCTATTATCTCAGAGCTCGAGTCGATTCTTTCAATATAATGTATGTATCTATCACATCAATACCACCACTCAGAATGCTCTATGTTTTTTTCAGAATGACAAGTAACTCATGATTAATTAAAATAAACAATAACGTTCACAATGCGGCGTCAATTTAGTAAACTATTCTAACATGAGACGGGACACGACTCAACTATTATATCACAAAGTATTGTCATCATAAAGAAAAACATATCAGTCTACTATTTCATCGCTCCAATCGATGCTTTTAACATCATTAATGCATCTAATAAAACAATACTACCAGTCAGACCGCTATATATCCAATCATATCAACATATTAAACAAATTATTTTTTGTGTACCAAGCAATAACATTTAACTTGTTGTTTGTACATGTATATAAGAAGAGGCAGGTTGTATTACATTATTTAAAACATTGTTTAAAATGATATTGTAATCATTATCCTTTTTCCTATTTTTGTTTACTGTTCCATCGAGAGGCGGTGTCATTCATGTTCACCCTTGGTGGTCTATTATCTCAGAGCTCAAATCGATTCTTTCAATATAATTTATGTATCTATCACATCAATACGACCACTCAGAATGCTCTCTGTTTTTTCAGAATAACAAGTAACCCATGATAGATTAAAATAAACAATAACGTTCACAATGCGGCAACAGGAGACGGGACACGACTCAATTATTATATCACACAGTATTGTCATCATGAAGAAAAACATATCAGTCTACTATTTCATCGCTCCGGTCGATGCTTTTAACATCATTAATGCATCTAATAAAACAATACCACCAGTCAGACCGCTATATATATTGATCTTTGGATCGGGCAAAAAACAGATCCATTATTATTTTTTCAAGGGGGGGGGGGGCACAGGGCAAACAAAATATTTGACAAGTAGAATGCAAAGTAAAGTGTTATCACATATTTCGCCTTTGGGGTCGGGATTGATGGTCGCATGGACAACAACAATCATACGTATATTTTATCACAGTGGATTATGCCAATAGGTCCATGACACCAATGCTTACCTAGATGCTCATAAATGATATATATACAATTCTGCTCAGAATTCTCAATTATTGAATTGCTAATCGAATTGTCAATCAAACTTCCCGAAGTCAAATCGCCCAGTTTCGTGAACAGATAAGGACATGCACCATTACTACCGATGTCGTTTTCAGGTTGAGGCGGCACAAACACGAAACTGAATTTGAAATGCGACACGAAACATTGGATTCTTTCCGCCGACAAGACGTGGTTCCAGGATTTTGTTAAGATTTTGTGTGCTTCTAATTTTCCTCAGACGCTTCTGAACTTTCTTTGTGGAAGGAGTCTATCATCAAATCAACACTCTTTTTAACAGGATTGTGATGCGCTTACATCAAGCACGTTTCTAAAACATGGCGACTGCACCATCTGGAGCCGAAAACGCGACTACCAATATCTCAAAACATAATAGTGATCATAACATTTTGCTTTTGTTCTGCTACGCTGTAACGATTGCCCTGTCCATATGTTTCAACTGTATCGCACTAGTCGTCATCCATCACCAAAAAGAGCTCCAGGACTACATGAAAGTCCTTTACCAAATTCTGGCAACGTCGGACCTTATTTTGAGCATTAGTTGGAGTATGTGGGCTATCTTATGGCAGTTTTCTGCCAGGGTCGGGGGACAGGTTTGTAGAGTCATTAATATGATTTTTCCTTTCCTATATTACACTTCACTTTCATCTGTGATGATCTGTTTGTGTGGCATCAGTTTGAATCTCTATCTTCTGGTGACAAAGCCGCTGAGATATCACACGATCCTCACCAGGAAACGATTTCTCTTTTCCTTGGCATCCATGTACATTCTGACCTTTGTGGCACATGGGATCTATCTACCTTGTCCCAATTCCCCGTTCATACGATACACAATTGACAGTTGCCTGGGTCGTGAAATTTCTTCGTGGACGTCCATAGTGTTCAAATTCTACACCGTTTTTCCTGTATGTGTAACTCTGATCTTTACCACACTGATTTACATTCGTTTGCTCCTTATCGTGCGCCAGAAGATGAAAGCGGTTGCCAATAATTTAAGGATTATCCGACTTAACAGCACTGTAAAGGAAGTCGGTATCGAGAATGGTGTAGGGGGTGGTTTTCAAGAACTTGATCAGCCGAAAAATAGGATCGGTGTTAACCCTGATGAAAAACGAAATCGTCCACCACAAGCCCGTTTGAAAGGGTTCATTACGGTCATTCTCGTTACGGGGTCTTTCTACGTCGTGTGGATACCGTACATTATTCTCTACACGAGCCCAAATTTTAACTTCATCCTGGACTGCTTTACAGAAAGCAGCACGTGGGTTCAGCCGATAATATATCTGCTCACCAACTCCGAAGCCAGAAAACTATGCCTGAAAATTTTCCGTTTTAACAAATAGTCGAATAGTGTAACTAAACAACAAATAAACAGCGATTGACATTATGTAATTAGTTAATATACTATTTTATCACTGTCTCTTTTAATCTTAATTTTATTTGTTATTTTCAAATAAATATTGTATTATTGTATTCTCGTGTATTGCCTTACTTTCTTAAAGGTACTATGTCCCATTTGCAGCCAACATCAAATTCTGTAGAACTTTGCAGGGATCATGAATATGTCAGGTTTGTCCTATTTGTAAAATGTAACCGTTTGCAGTGTCCTAATATTTAAATAAGGCGAAGAAACCAATTTACTTTTGGCTTCACTGTCCGACACTATTCAGTGACTGACTGACTTTGTTATTCTTCTTTGGTGTTAACATACAGAAATTGAGGTGAAAATGGTACATGGGTATTTGTCTACATTAATAACCCACTTTTTGTAATGGTCAAATTTAGACTGATTGAATCTTTGCGCAGCATAAAACGTACAACCATTCAGTACAAGGGTCTGAAAATCAGACTATTACTAAATGGATTTAACAACTAATGGTCGTTATTTTCCCACATTAAAGATATGTTCAAGCTCTTTTTTTAAAGAAAGTTCTAGTATTATCTCTTCAAATGACTGCAAAAGTGACACAGTACCTTTAACTGATGTAATGAAGTTATTGCAAATGTTATATCAAGATATAAGTGTCTTTTTCAATTTGTTAAGCGCTTAGAGATGGCAACATATTATGCGCTATATAAGCCTGACATTATTATTATTATTATAGTATAAATGTGAAAAACGAAGCGACGCTTTAACCCCCTCCCACTCCACCCACACACAAAAACGCCCGTCCGCACCCACGTACGCGCACACAAACACATGCACATACTTATCTCCGGGATTTCTCTTACCCAAGATTATATATCAGCTAATTTTTTCAACAGAGCTCCTCAACACACTACACCAATTTGTGGTGGTCCAGTGAAAAACACACCAAGCTATCAAGCATATGGTTTAGTTTCAAATCCATGCAATGTCACGGATGTCCTAAGGCAAGACTTTTATGTACATTTGCCACTCTCCATTTCGGTGAAGAAAATAAGTATTCATAGGAGGAAAACTTCTTGCTTGCATGAGCGCCTTATCATCATACCTGAGCTATCTAAAAAGTCGAGTACAAAAATGATTGCCATGACTTCGCAGGATCCTCATGAACAATATTAACACTGAGAAGGCTACCCTAGGTAAATAAGACACAATTGTTCAATTGATTTATCAGGAAAGGCAACGAATATGTCGATTCTTGTTCATAATGAGAGGTCCTTATACCCACATTAGCATGTGCCACCTCGCCGGCACAAATAAGCGAAATGCGGTTCACAACTGTGTATCTGATAACACACAAATAAATAAATACCTACGCTACCTAATGTCTTCGTTGTGCGCAATTACATTTTGCATCCAGGGTAAAACGTAAAGTTGGGAGTTAAAATTGTCTCTTCTTCTCGTTAAAGTATGCAATATATCAGACGTTTGTATTAATATCAATGTTTATTGTGATATCGATAATAGAATTGTTCGATTAGTTGATTGTTTACATTTTGGAACCAAATATGAAAATGAATCATAAATATGCAAATATTCATAACAATTGTTATGCTAAAAACACGTAATGTCGGTCTTTATGAATTTATTTGCGGGAAAAGGACTGCCATTGCAAAGATTTTGGTTGGAAATATGATCTCCAAAAACAATTAACGTGAAACAGATGAACAAGTATTAAGCAAAATGGACACATAATTAAAAGCATATGTTAAATGTAAGGACGATGATGTTGTTGTTGATGGTAATAATAATGATCATGATGATGATTATCATAGTAAGGAGAGTAATTAATAAATATATACAGAGACGATGCACTATTATGATAATCGCTGAAAACATGGCTCAGAACTTACCTTGATCATCATTTAATTAAGAATTATAGGATTAACAATAATTATAAATTTATTGTAAGATAGCAAATTTCTGATAACATCACTCGTTTGTATACCTAAGCTTTAAATGAGTAGAGGGGGCAACGGGGTTCGATCCACTTGGGGGGAGAAATCTGGACCATGAAGTCTCATTGATTCATGTACAATTCAATGTAGTAATTGGTAATGAATAAAAGTTAGAGTAATTACGTGTAGGGTCAAAGCGAATTGTGATTTTTATAGTGAAAAGGTTTTGAAATGAAAGTTGGAGCATATTATTTAAATATTCAAACATGAACAGTAAACTTAGTAATGAATTTATTTCGCAGACTGATAGGTTTTTTAAATGTATAAACTAATGGACTTACTTTTGTAGTAAGTAAATATAGTTGATTTGTTTTTGTACGCTGTTGCCCAACAATGAATTACAATATGTTATATACCGTAGTATCAATAAGTTATAAAACATAACAAGCGTGTAACATGGATATAATTGTTTTTTATTTAATTTAGTATAATATTATTCCTATAGAATTTGAACTACATGTAGTCATGTGACACATATGTGCATTTCCATTTAACTTTTCGTCGATAATGACAACCACAAATTCTCTGTGTATTTCCCTCTCGAGAGGTACATGATCTATAAATACTGTATGTTTTTTTTTTTTTTAAGGTACAACATTGTGCATGTACACCAAAGGGACAAATTTGGTAACTCATTACTAAGTATATTTACAACGATGCATACAGAATATGCTCGTGTCATCTGTAAATGATATAAATGATAACAAACTAAAGACGTTGTTTTGCTTATATCATTAATATGTAATAGAAAAAGGAGAGAACCTAATATTTACCCTTGTAAAAAGTCATATTTTATTGAAATGAATTAGAATAAACACCATTCTATACTACATATTGTTGTGTGATAGATAACAAGTTTTTCAAACCTTAACAGTGCAACTTTGCAAATTCCATGAAAGTGATTTGTTTTTATTATTTAAGTAGAATCTGGTGGTCAAGCATATCGGATGCTTTTGAAAAGTCTAAATATACTCATATTACATGCTCTTTATTGAACATAGCACTTTGTTTTATGATCATATAATTCTACTAAAGATTCTTTTAAAACCTTATTGATTTAACCTAAGTAATTAAATTGTGTTATAAACTTATTGAGCCCTTTGTGAATAATCTTTTCTAGGTTTTTGTTTTGAAGAGCGGAAATGGGCATAATTTTTTTTGTTTGTGTCGATTGTTTTGTTTAAGTACTAATTTTACCTTTACATCGATCAGAAGGTCTACGTCGGCGTTAAGTTTACACTTGTGACTGAACGCTAGAAAAACAATTCACAGCAGTGAATCATATTAACACCTTGCCATGCAATGTCATCTCGTTGTTGTCGAAGATAGTATGAATATTAATATCTATGATAATTTCATATATGCTTGAAGCAACGTTACCTTGAAGAGGTTAATCTGATTGTTAGTAATTCCATATATTAAATTTGCATAGTTTCACATTAATTTTTGTTTTAATAATGTGAGACTTTCGTTTTATTTCATTTGTGGGAGTTGCCCCCTACCCAAGCCCCCGCTGCGTATTGTCATGGGTTAGTGGCAAAGCAATGGCCTCGTAACTGTGAGGCCAAGGATCAAAACCGTGTCGATGTGCTATATTAGTGCCCTTTTGTGGGGCATTAATCCTCATTATTGTCATTTATGACTTAATGGTGTAGGTTCCCTAGTTGATAAGCATATTAGTATATACACGCTTTAGCAGTCACGCAAAACAAACACTGGCAAAATATCATTCAATACAATTTGAGAATGTATACTATTATCTAAAAAACTATTAGGAATAAATAATTGTCAAAATAATTCCATAAATTGGGGTTTAAAAAAAGATATTCCAACTGTATGAGCGACAGTGTACTATGATTATTACTACGCCATCTAGCAGCGATAAAAAACGCTGATGATGCCTCCACCAACGAGTAGGGGAAAGTCTCACCTTAAAAAAAAATACTTTAAACTATAGTACTTTCACGCAGTTTGATTAAGATATTTGAAGTAATATTATGTATATATTTTATTCAATGCTTTAGTCTACTTTACAACTATCCATGATGATTGTACTAGTCTATGTTAAAGATGCCTTGCTATAATTAAGCTATTACAAATCCAGCCAGCTCGATCACAATTGCTTTGCATACAGCGGAGTTATATTCTCTCCTCACTTTTGACCTTGCATTCACTTTCAGAACGTTCACTCTGTCCCTTCTCATTTTGACTTTGCCTGACTTTCAGGGCTCTCGCTCTTTCCCCTTCGCTCTTGTTTGCCCGAAACTCTCATTTCAACCTTGCACTGTCCTTCAGCCCTTTCAGCTTGCTTCTTTTCTTGACTTTCTCCTGTCCTTGTATCCTCTCTCTCAATATGACTTTGAGCTCTCTATTTATGTGCTCAATGACGCCCTTCTCCTAAATACTCCGTAGCGCGATACTTGTGACCTACATGACTGGTCTTTCTCCATCTCTCTCGAAGGGTATATGAGACAGTCTGCTTTCGTATCTTAGGCAGTTAGGAGCGAAGAATCTGTCAGTGAAGAGTGAAACTAGTGAGCTGTCGAGAGTTAATTGTGTCAGTTAGTGTGACAAGCCTGTCATCTCAGTGTTTGAAGCGAGAGTACTCTACGAATAGGATCGAGAGCCAACCTGTTCAGAAATAGTCTCCAGTCATGTTAGTCTATCTTTTTAGCCTGTTCTAATGCCTGCTGCATTATTTTGCCTCTCTGATTCGCAAGACATTCTCTTTTATCCATCCTTGTAAAAGTGTTTGGGTTTGCTGTAATAAACTCCTCAACTGTAATTTCTGCCTCTCGAGTGTTTATTCTCCCTGAATCTCGGCCATCCCTAACAACTAACCTTCAACATACAACGGGGCTATATTTTGGGACTTTTACTTCCTATATTGTCGAACAATATAAGTCGCCGTTACAGTACTTACAGAAGTCAGTTGCGGGGAGATTCGTATTCGCACCAAGTAATTAGGTATATGTACATGAATTTTGATTAGCATATGTATGATATCAGTACGTTATGATATCATGCAAGTTATTACAGCAAATAGCTGCACATTTTTACTTTTAGCTACAGGTCCAAATTATGAATATCTTTTAGGCCTGAAGCATACCATTTTTTTTCTGTTGAGACCTTCTTGGTCAAGAAAATATCTTAATACAGTAACCAAAGGAGTTCTAATATACGACATGGTTCGTGAATGTATACATATTTTTAATTTCTAGATTCCAAGTACTAGATTCCTATTCGAGCTCATACTATTTCCTTAGTAAAAGGCTGCACTTCTGTCATCAGATATGGGTGGAATTATGACTGGGGCTATCATTTTGGGTCTCAAACGTACCAATGTTTCACTTTCTGAGACTTCTTGGTAATGAAAATAGTTGTTAATAGAAAACATGGTATGATAATGTATCTATTTTCTTAGGTGACTTGGTTCTATGTACAGTTTTCTCTTAAAAAATAACAAATACAATTATTTTGAATGGATGTACTTTCGTAAACAGTTCATACTGTTTTCCCTTTATTAGTTCATAATGTTTTCTTTTTAAAAGTTGGAAGAGGAAGCCATATTTAATTGTAGAGTTATTCTTCAAACAATGTTAACCATGATTTGTTGGACCAAATAATAAGTCTTGTGATTTATAATTCTTGGTTCAAATTTAGGTTTCAGTTTGTTCACAAATAAGTGCCAGGTGAACAACGAGTTTTACAAGGTTGGTCTCGTGAATGCCCACGTGTGCATTTTAAAATCAGAGTACATATTATGTATAACAATCAATAGACAAACAAAAACATATTTCATTTATTAATTCGAAAGGTGTTCGGATGTGGGTGACACATACACTTTCTTTGAAGTATGTTTCAACAATTTTTCAGTTTTAAAAGTAAAAATTGCATACAGCCAAAACTAGGCACATATGCATGTTTATTCAAAATGTACTCTTGGGTTGTTGTTTTATACAAAAACGAAAGACGTAGACAAGTTTGTTTTATGGTATATTATGTTCAAGTTTATTAATCAAATATGATGCTCACCAACACCGAAGCCAGAAAACTGTGCTTGAAATATGTTAATTTTAACAAATAGTCGAATAGTGTAACTAAACCGCAACTAAACAGCAATTGACAATCTTGCACCATCATAAGTATGGCGTTTCCTTTCTTTTACATAGTGTCGATATGGTTTCTAATGCTAGCACTTTTCGCAATCATTTTCAACCTGTACCTTTTGATCACCAAGCCCCTTCGTTTTTCTAACATAGTGGCAAGGACAAGATATGTTGTCACCCTGGGATCCACTGCAGCAACTGCGATGCTGTTGTGTGGAGTTTACCTGTCGATTCCAGAATCGCCATTCATTCGTCTCCCAATGCAACACTGTAAAACGAGAGACGTGCACCGTATGGCGTAATGGCCATCGGTTGTGTTTATTTGTAATCTCCTACCCCCCCCCCCCCCCCCCGTTCTTGCAACGATGCTCTTCACAACAGTCATCTACATTCGACTCTTGCTCATTACTTGCGACAAAGAGAAAACTGTCGCCAATCATCAAGCCCTTGTGTTCGATAGAATCGAACATGTTGTTGCAGAGACACAGAATACCAAGAAATATAGGACTGGTCGGCCACAAAAAGGACACGATCCCAACACAATGAAAAACCCGAATGGCCAACACTTAAGGGGTGTTAAAGGACTCACCACATTCCTTCTGCTCATAGGGTCTTTCTACATCGTGTGAATACCCTTCATTGCAATTTTCTCAAGATCATGGAACCCCTAAGATCTAGCCATCTTTGATAAACTCGCAGTCAGTAGCACATGGTTCCAACCCCTAGTATACCTGTTGAAGAACCCTGAAGCAATGAGGATATGCTTGAAGACTCTTTGATGTGGCCATGGATTCCTGCCTTATTTGGATGTCTGACATCGTGTACATTTGGTTTTTGTATCCATAGGAATCAGTCAATCCAAATTAATCCATTACAAACAAATTTGGTGTATTCGAATGATTTGCCGGTTATGCCCGACCAGTTTGCATGGTTTGCTGATCTCTTTTCAACTGACAAAACTAAATTACTATCTCGACGTCGTAACACGTTCCTACTACCAAACTAGTCCAGATTCTGTATTTTTGTTTTTATTATTCTATCACACGCATTGATCCCACACACTGCGCGATGTCTCAACTCATCGCGGGATCCCCCAAATCTAGCGTCGAAAACAGCATGGACCTGAATTTTAGCTGCAGGACGAAATATCGGTTTCTTTCCGCCGACAAGACGTAGTTCCAGGATTTCGTTAAAATGTGTGTGCTTCTAAATTCTCTCAGACGCTTCTGAACTTTGTCTGTGAAAGAAGTCTATCAATATATCAACACTTATTTTTAGCATCAAGCACCTTTCTGAAACATGGCGACGGCAAAATCTGAGGCAGAAAACGCAACCGGCAACCCCTCCCCCCCCCCCCCCACTCACAGGTCGGAATGACCGCATGCGTGTTGCCAAAATGTGCGGTAAAGGGGTACTTTTCGTGCGACAAAGTCCGGCCCGAGAATTGTAAAAAAAAAAGGGGGGTATTTGACTTTTCACCCGTAGATTTCTTTAAAAAGGGGGTATTTTTCTTTTTTTTCTCTCATCTCTTTGGACTCCTTAGAAATTATTCCGAATTTAGAGGGTACAATGAGCATTTTTCCTGATTTAGGGGGGTCTCCAAGGCAGGAAAAGCCCGCGAAAAGCCCGCGAAAGGGGGGTTCTGAAATGTTGGCAGTCCTCAGATAGGGGGTGCTTTCAAAAAGAGGGTACGAGCATATGCGTACCCTAAATAACACTGAGTGGGGGGGGGGGGGGGCGGCAACATCACAAGGCACCATAGTGATCTTGAAATTGTGATTGTGTGCTTTTACTCTGTAACGATTGCCCTGTCCATATTTTTCAACTGTATCGCATTAGTCGTCATCCATTACCAGAAAGAGCTTCAGGACTACATGAAGTTCTTTACCAAATTCTGGCAACGTCAAACCTTGTTTTGAGCATCAGTTGGAGCATCTGGGGAATGTTATGGCTGTTATGAAATAAGGAACGTGATGAACAAACTAGTCTGATGTTTTCTTTTGTATATTACACTTCGCTTTCATCCGTGATGATCTGTTTGTGCGGCATCAGTTTGAACCTCTATCTTCTGGTGACAAAGCCGCTGAGATATCACACGATCCTCACTAGGAAACGATTTCTCTTTTCATTGGCATCCATTTACCTTCTGACCTTCGTGGCACATGGGATTTATCTACCTTTTCCGAATTCTACACTCATTAGAGACATAATTGAACATTGCCTGGGTCGTGAAACCCGTTTATGGACGTCCATAGTGAACAAATTATACACTGTTGTTCCTGTATGTGTAACTCTGATCTTCACCACATTGATTTACGTTCGTTTGCTTCTTATCGTGCGTCAGAAGATTAAAGCGGTCAATAATGTAATGATCATCCGACTTAACAACACCGTAAATGAGGTTGGTATCGAGAATGGTGGTGGTGGTGGTTGTCAAGAACTTGATCGGCCGCAGAATAGGAACGGTGTATTAAACCATGATGAAAACCTTAATCGTCCACCACAAGCGCGTTTGAAAGGGTTTATTTCTGTCATTTTGATTACAGGGTCTTTCTACATCGTGTGGATACCGTACATTATTGTCTATTCAAGCTCAAATTTCAACTTCATCCTGGACTTCGCTGCAGTTACCTGCACATGGGTTCAGCCGATAATTTATCTGCTCACCAACCCCGAAGCCAGGAAACTATGCTGGAAATTTGTCAATTCTAACAAAGAGGTGGTCGAATAGTGTAACTAAACAACAAATAAGCAGCCTATTGACATTATAATTAAGATAATATTTTATCACATTATACTTTCGCCTTTAATCTTAATTTTGTTTGTTCTTTTCAATTAAGTATTGTACAGTGTATTTAGAATTGTCTTGTTTTGCAATATATTCTTAACTGATGTAATGAAGTTACTGTAGCTATTGCAATTGTTATATATTTAAAGATAAAAGTTTGATATTTTGCTATTTGTTAAGCGCATAGAGATGGCAACAAATTATGCTCTTTTTTTTGCCAAAGATTATATATCAGCTAATATTTTCAACAGAGCTTTTTACCACACTAGGCCTATATCAATTTGTGGTGATCTAGTGACCGGGTACCTTCCTGTTACCCATATCATACCTAGGTGGAGGGCACACAAGTAGATTAATGTCCTTCCAAATGGCATTCCCTTTTTGTCTATGTCTAGTTCCTTTCATTAGTCATAACTATTATTTGAGGGGTAAAAGCATTGATTTGTAATGGACCCCTCTATTTCTTATGAATTCCTCAATTTGTTTTAAATGATTAAAATTAATTTGCAATGTTTTGTTGGAAACAGAAATAAAATGTTAAATTGTAATTTAAATAATTCCATGGAATTGAATTTGTTGTCGATGTAAGTATCATTTTCATAGCCGTATAGGAAAGATCATCCTGTACAAGAGTTTCAATGATTTGTTTCCGTCGTTCACAAAGGATGTTACATCGATTGATGGTTGCACTTCCAAGTGATAAAGAGTTGTAGGTGAAGGTAGTTACTGCATACAATATCACGACACATATGATAAATGAAAGCGATTAATGGTATTACGTATATTGAATATTCATGTATTCAACCAGAGAAGTTGGCCCGTAATCGATATTAACAATATCGACACTGTCCTCGAACTCAACGCAGATGGCGTACATAGCAATCGGAAGGGGACTATCACTTTCCCGGAAAACATCATACGATTTCTGCGGCACATACCTAAACGAGCATTGTATAATCCTCCACAATCATATGATGCTGCTTTCCCTCCCTTGAGTCCTAACGTCCTTGGATTACACCTGATACTGTCAAGATGATTCATAAAAGAGATTATTCAAAGGCTAAATCTGATTCATTGCAAGCGAATTAAATTCTTAAAGAATATCGCAAATTGAGAAATCGTATTACTCAACCAGTATACAACAATTTACAAAGAAAATTTAATATGCAATACACAATACAATAGTTAGGACCCCTTAGAATCAGAAATCTGCTTGTAATCGGGGCCGTGCAAACAAACAATAACAAGATAATGCACATAAATTAACAATAAAAAGTAAAAGACTTGAATAATTCAAGTACGCACACACACACATCAACACACACACACACACAAATCCATAAAGAAGGTTACAGAGAAAGAATATAAAGGAGCGAAAAATAGGACAGAAAGAGATAAAAATTAGAAGAAAGATGGGAAAGAGAAGTACCTACTCAACCATGGATTGAATAATACTTTTTTTACGTTGATTTAAATCTGGTAATTGTAGAACTGGATCTTAGGTCATTATTCAAGGAATGCCATTTCTGTACCCCAACAAATGATATAGAATTATACAGTGAAGTTGAACGACAGAGTGGGTGATGTAAGTTTAGACTTCGGCGAGTGGGTTAATTGTGAATAGAATAATTTGTTTTGAACATATTATTAAAAACAGATGGTAACAGATTTTTATGAAATTTAAACATAAATATACATGTATTAAGTTTGATCAAATCATATACAGGAATAATTTCAGTTTAATAAATAATGGTGAACTTGGAGACAAAAAATGACTATTTGTTATTAACCGAGCTGCACTTTTCTGTAACATATAAATCTTGAACAGTTTTGTTTTGTAAGTGTTACTGGTCCTATAATAATAAAATAAACGTAAGCATTTTAATGATATCACAAATAACTACAAAGCAGAGTTGACAACAAATTGAAAAGAATTAAAAAAAGGTAACAAACCAGAATAACCATACAGAAAGATGCAACCTTGACTGCAATGATGTCAATGATTATTTTATTAATATTGGCAAAAAAATTCAAAACGTTTTGTTCACAAAAATAATATAGATTGGAAACACCCTAAATGTATTCATACTTTTAAAACTGAATAAATTCAAGCTTCTAAAATGTTGAACTACTAAAATTGTCTTGATACCAGTAGTCATCTTGATGTATTAGATTTCGATATCAAATTACTCAGGCTGGCAGCTCCCCTCATATCCGAATCTTTATGTTGATACTCCTGGTATTGACCTGATGAAAAATCTATCATGGCAAATATTTGAGGATCGACGTGATTATTTCTATCTACATTGGTGTATTAATGTGTGCACGGTATTGCCCCATCCCGTTTATGCAATGAAATCGAAATTTATTTCGATAGACATGGACTGAATACGCGTAATGCAAATTCCCTTAATGTTGTGCCGCCTAAACCAAACATACAACTTTATTGTCAGTCTTTAAAATATCCCGGTGCTAAAGTATGGAATCAATTACCCAATAACTTTCAAAATGTTCAGTCTCTAGAAATTTTCAAATTATTGTACACAAAATCAAAATCAAATCCATTGAAATTACCTCAACCTCTAATCTGAAACCTTACATTTCCATACTCTTATTTGACTATTTTATGTTGACATTGTTAGATGTAGCATTCCTATCAATTATTCTGTGATAAAACTCGTAGTATTTGAGTTTTTAGATATTTCTAAGAGGCACAGTTTACGTACTTGAGCTCAAGGTTTTGTACGGTTTTACATATGCAGTACTGCTTTACCAAAAAGGGGTATTGGGTTTTTTTACAGAAATTAGTGAATTACTTGTAAAATCATTTAAATAACTCAGACTGAGTGAATCATTTACATGTGAACAAATATAGTTAATGCATATGACTGAAATATATTCATCATATTGGCATTTCAACTTTATATCAGATATATGTAATACTCATTCTGAATACAGTGAGTGAAGAAGAATAGATGAAGAAGTGTGATTAATAAATCATACTTTCAAGATTTAAATATCTACATAATGCATTGAATTTGTGTAATTATTGTTGTGTGAATTCCTAACCAACATATCTATAGTAAACAGAACAGAACAGAACAGCTTCTATCAGCCAGATATTGCCAAACATACTATCATATCGTCTTGCTGTATTCCACATGCTGCTGCAGACAGTAGTGGCAAGATGCCTCCTCCTACCAGCTTAACACCCATTCCATCTTCGGTGAGGCTCCCCTCTAAGATTGCTGATTTGCTAACCATAAGACACATACCTCCGGTCTCGACGTTAACTGTTCCTGTCTCAGCTGGTTCGCTGACGGGTTCGCCAACAGTCATGCTTGCTCCTTTCTCTAGTCTCTTCTTCTGGGGGCAGTCCCAAGAAAGATGTCCAACTTTCTTGCAATTGTAGCAGGTCTTCTCTTTCCTTGGGCTTGACTCCGATGTTGTCTTGCCGCCGAAAGACTGTCTCTCCTGTCCACGACTCTTTGAAGTGCTCCCGTCAGATGTCTGGGTTCCAGTAAACGGTTTATCTCTCATCCTGCGTAACCGTGGGTCATTGTGAGCATCTCTATACTGATCTGCAAGGGTTAAAAGATTCTGCAAACTTGAAGGTTGACGTTCCTTAATGAACATTAACAAATCTTTATTGCTTGTATCAAACACTTGTTCCTGCAGTATGAGACTCTTGACTCCATCTATACTATTATCATAAGGACTAAGTTCAAGCCATCTATCAAAGTATTTTTCAATCCTAGATGCGAACTGAACATAAGTTTCTCCCGATTGGATTTTTGCATGCCGAAACTTCAATCTATAACCTCCCTCGGTTAAATCATAACCCTTCAATAAGGCGGACTTTACTGCACTATAATTCTTAGCCTCAGAGACTGTAAGTCGTGAAATAATCTGAAGTGCTTTCCCGGTTAACAAAGCAGACAATGCTAAAGCCCAATCATCAGTGTTCCATGCTACACTAGAGGCATGTCTTTCAAAACGACATAAATAGCTATCAATATCATCCTTCCCATCCTGAAAAGGTGGGATAGGTGGAATCTTGACTTTAGGATTTGAATGCGGAGTACTTCCTCTATCTTTCCTAAGCTCCTCTAATCTAATCTGTTGTGCCAGTAACTCTGACTCTTGCCTCCTAGCTTCTGATTCTAGTTTCTTAGATTCTGTTTCAAACCTGTTTGCTTCAACTGCAGAAGCTCTAGCTTCAGTCCTTTCATCTCTTGCTTCGTTCACACAATCATCCACATACACCTTCAGATCATTCCCACTCAAGCCAAAAACTTTCCCCTGTTCTATGAATGTCTCTCTATCCATACTAACAATTTGCAGCGCACTTACCAACCTATTAAACAGGCGTAAAAAGTATCACGGGCACAGGCTTTAGGTGAAAACTCCTCTCAGCTCCAGTAACCCTAGCAATGCAATGTTCCTATATAAAGGGAATAAAAATGACAATACAAACAAGTTAATTCAGTTTGCAATTCCTACATTCCATACCAACTTCTATACAATTTTAACTGATTCTATTAAAAAGAGAGAGTCCCTTCGTGGTCACCAATTTGTCAGATTAATGCCCTGTTTGGCAATATCTGGCTGATAGAAGCTGTTCTGTTTACTATAGATATGTTGGTTAGGAATTCACACAACAATAATTACACAAATTCAATGCATTATGTAGATATTTAAATCTTGAAAGTATGATTTATTAATCACATTTCTTCATCTATTCTTCTTCACTCACTGTATTCAGAATGAGTATTACATATATCTGATATAAAGTTGAAATGCCAATATGATGAATATATTTCAGTCATATGCATTAACTATATTTGTTCACATGTAAATGATTCACTCAGTCTGAGTTATTTAAATGATTTTACAAGTAATTCACTAATTTCTGTAAGAAAACCCAATACCCCTTTTTGGTAAAGCAGTACTGCATATGTAAAACCGTACAAAACCTTGAGCTCAAGTACGTAAACTGTGCCTCTTAGAAATATCTAAAAACTCAAATACTACGAGTTTTATCACAGAATAATTGATAGGAATTAAATGTCCGCGACCGTTCTCAACCCTATGGAACGTTCTTACATTGTCTTCCTGTGCTCCAGGTGTGTCTCATGTAGACAAACGCACGAACTTGAAGAACCCTGGCTGTTTGAGTATAGTCGCTGTTCCGAAGCTTGTCGTTTCTGACGTATTCGGCGTTGAAGTATGATGTAGCTCGTCTAGTAGACGAAAAGTCTCATCTCAGAGGTTAGAGAAGATCTGTTTTGGAAGATCTGTCCTTGAAGATCTCTTGTGGAGTTGAACCGTAATGAAACTGGAATGGAATCCGAATGGACCCGGAATGGGACCTAAACTGGAACCTCAAAGTGGAACCCAGCTGCCTGACTGCTGTTAAAACAATATATATACAGCCTACAAGTCACAACATAATGTTTATAATAATCTTTATAATTGCCTACACATGAATGCTTTTTACATGTGTAAGAGAATTTTAAAGTATCCAAAATTCATGAAAATAACACTCATCAGATATATACTGTACATCAAAATAGCCCCTGGATTTCATCATCAATATAAATGCAAACCATTTGTTGGCTGTTAAAGCTATATTCAAAGTATATCTTTATTTAAAGGTCAACAACTTCCTAAAATGTCTTCTATTCCTTTTACCAATTTTCCTAACTAAAAATAACCCAAATTTGTAAATTAAATCACCTTCTTTCCAAATCTATGAAAGAAAACTAACTATCTAGCTTATAGCATATTTTCACAATTGTAAAGGCACATTATTCTTTCTTCATAACACATTGACTATCTTTAACTGACTTGACTTCTTTCTGTCGAAAGGAAATAACATTATACATGGCATAAATATAAGATACATTTTAAATGATTAATTCCAATGATTTCTTGGCAAAATGCAAACTTAGACAATTATCCCTAATGTAAATGACCTTCATTCATGTGCCACGCCCTAATTTATGATATTACATGATACAAGAAAATATGGGTTAATTTAGAGAATATTGCTAAAATATCACTTACTGGTGTCAGAGACATGATGTGGAGCTGTTGAGAAGTTTTCTCCTGGCCTGTGCTGCCCGAATTTAAGGGTAGATGCCAACCAAAGTAAGTAGCTACATGCTGCACATCTCAACTCCTCACACACCCACTCAGCATACAGGTCCTGTCTTGACCAATGCTTAAGTTGCTCTGCCCAGCCCAAACTATGCCTGAACAGCAGCACACATGCACACAGCACACAAGCACACATACATAGCTCTCCCATTGAGAAAAGGTACTGTAGCTAGGGATTCTATTGTGTTCTAGATGCCTATCTCCTAGTCTAAAAACCAGTCACTATCTTCTAGTCTTAAAAATATTCGCTTTTCTATCTTCTAGTCTTAAATTACCAGTCACTTTGTGACACAATTGTGTCTCCTTTGTGCAATATATTTAATTCTTCTCTTGAAAAAGGCATATTTCCTAATGCATTAAAAATAGCTAAAGTTATACCAATTTATAAGAATGGCAGTAAAAATATGTTGAATAATTATAGACCAATCTCTATTTTATCAATTTTTAGTACAATTTTAGAAAAAATTGTTTATGATAAATTAATATATTTTATTGAAAAACACAATATTTTGCACAATAAACAATTTGGCTTTAGAAAGGGATATAGTACTACCCATGCATTGATCGAATTAACAGATAAAATTGACAAAGCCTTCGAAAAGAAACACATAGTTATATCTCTCTTTTTAGACCTGTGAAAGGCGTTTGACTGTATTGACCATTCAATTTTACTTAAAAAACTGAAATATTATGGAATAAGGGGAAATGCAATACAGTGGTTTAAAAGTTATTTGTGCAATAGGAAGCAATATGTAAGCGTTGATAATTTTAATTCAGAATATAAAAGTATTTCAGTAGGTGTACCTCAGGGATCTAATCTCGGCCCCCTTTTATTTTTACTTTATATTAATGATCTGCAATATGTAAGCAATATTTTATCAGTAATTTTATTTGCAGATGACACAAGTTTATTTTTATCAGGTAAAGATCCAGTTGCATTAAATAATCTATTTAATTCAGAAATGAAAAGCATACAAACTTGGTTTACAGCCAATAAACTCTACATTAATCGCGATAAAACATGTTATATGATATTTAGGAATATTGTAGAATACAAGATAATGTAATAAATATTGAACTTAATGATCTAAGTATAAAGAGAGAAACCAGTACTAAATTTCTTGGAGTAATCATTGACGAAAACTTGAACTGGAAGGAACATGTTAATTACATTGCTTTAAAAATATCTAAATCCATTGGAGTCTTTAATATTTTAAAACACATTTTACCACTGAAGATTTTAACAAATTTGTATAACTGTATGATTCTATCACATTTTATGTATTCTAATATTGTATGGGGCGGTTGCTCATTTTATTTATCACAAAAATTGTTTTTACTACAGAAACGTGCAATACGAGCAATTACCAAATCTAACTATTTAGCACATACCCAACAATTATTTAAAAAGTTAAAAATATTGAATATATTTGATATAAATAAATTACAACTAGCAGCGTTTATGTTTTCTTATTCTAAACAACTATTGCCCAATAACTTTCATGACTATTTCGAATATAATTGCAACATCAATAAATATAAAACAAAAAATTCCAATAAAATGTATGTACCTTTTTATATTTTTAACTTTTCAAGAACTACGGTAAGTTTTAAAGGCCCACAGCTTTGGAATGAGCTGCCACACGTATTAAAAGAAATATCCACTGTTTTTACATTCAGGAAAAAATATAAATGTTATCTTCTTAATTGTGAGTAGTTTTATTTGATCTAATTGCCTTTTATGTGATTTATGTAAATAATTATTTTGTGTTTTTTATGTGATTATGCTATGTTATATTATCTGTTTGTTTGATTGTTTTTATTTGTTATATTTTGTATAATGTATTTCTCTTGAAGGGTGGAAATATAGGGGATCAACCTTGACAGGCCAATGGCCTTTGTTGATCCCCCACATCCTCCACCCTTCATCCTTATTTCATCAGTACAATGTAAATGAATGTTTTTTGTATATATTTATATTGTTTTAAATAATGATTTGTTTGTATATCTTTTAATGTGTTTTTTTAAAGAGATGTGAAATAAAATTGAATACTTGAATACTTGAATTTGTTTGCAAAATAGAAATATGGAAGTTGAATGAATAGCCTGCGTTATTGAGGTATAACAAGTTGAATGTATGTTTCCTAACCACACTGTATATAAAATAATAAAGAAAATATTGATATTAACACAACAATCCTTAAAAACGTAATATATTACACAATATATACATAGGTGACATATTATTCTTAAAAATGAGAGTAAGATTCGACAACACGATAGATGGTATTACATATATAGAATACGAATGTAATGATAGAACCGCATACCGCTCGACGAGAGCAATTAACCAAAGAATTTACCAGACGTTCAAAACGTTTCTTGTCCGAGGGTTGCTTTATCATTGGACCAGCTCTATATTGGATATATATAGGTTAACCATACACTTGTTTTTTATTCATTTTTGTTATAAAAGTGGTCTTCTGTTTTACAATCACGCTGTTCTGTTTGTATCAATTTAATAATCTGCATTGATGTATGTTCATGCATTTTTTTTTATCATAGACGGGGGCGATTCCGAATAAAACTGAGAATGATTTGTTTGGCTTCCTCGTTAGTCATCAAGTACACACTCGCTTGTACCCAGGAGCTTGATGCGGTCAAACTGTCCAGAATGTTAATCCAGGGTTTTGATGAGGCCTCAGGGACCACGTAAGAAATACATGCAGGTGTCCATACGGCAATGAAGGATCCCGAAAGAAGCAAAACGGTGACGACCCCCTTGAATCTTCTTGGTGATCCAAGATTTCTCTCTTGAATATGGAAATCTGACCGTTCGGACGATCTCCTAGGAGTAAAACGCATATTCATATCTTCAACCCTTTGCAAATGCCTTCGGGCGATTCGCAAAAGTTTGATATGGATGACTGCCAACAACACAGTAGTGAAGACAATTGGCACAGGAAGAGAAATGGCATTCAAAACTTGAGCCATATTTTTCTCGGATATGTTCTTTTTAGAAATGCATTGATCAATTCCATATTGGACGAATGGAGAACCTTTTACAGGAAACGAACATCCACTGAACAAGATAATGACGAGAAGGGCGGCACCTATGGCTACACGTACCCGTATTGGGGTAACAATGATGTGATAGTGCATCGGTCGGCTAATCAGGAGATATAGGTTCAGGTTGATGCTACAATGACATGCCATAATCATCACCACCGTAAAGCGAGAAGGGAACATAAAAACAAGCGATATGAGAGAACAAGAATACTGATCTTGATAAGCAAACCAAAGGATGGACCATACGTTCGAAATGACACCTTCTGCTAAGCTGGTAATAGCAAGGATCCGATGTAACAGTCGCATCACGTTCTGAATCTCTCTCTGTCGATGAATCACGGTCAGAACTATAATGTTTAAAGAAATACAAAGAAATAAATTCACAAAATATATGCTACTTTCTGGCCCAAGATTTCCTAGTGATGAACCAGTGTCGTTTGTAAGCGCTGTCATATTGGGGTAGTCTACAAGTTCTGTGATTACAGTTTGCTGGCTGAATATTTATGCTGGATTCATCCTGGCTGCTTTTAGATGAAGAGCAGTACTTTAAAAAAAAATAGTAACAGGCGTCTACCCTCAACAGATGTAAGGGGACATGCAAACAGTGCCGGTGCCTATAATGGAATAACACTTCGTGCCACTTGATAATGTCTTTATATTGAGGGTAAAATTGAGCGTGACTAGATTCCCTTTAGCCCTCATGTGACATCAAAACGTGCTTGGCCAGCAACACGAAAGATATCTGCCTTTAGTTGATGGATGAAGATTGCAGTTTAAACACGTTTTTACTTTAGGTGACGGCAATTTTTGTTTGTCGCTCAATTGCACGCACTATCGATATTTCATCAAATCTGACAGTTTTATTCATCGATTTTTATCTGTTCGTCCTCATCCAGTGCCCTGAAGATTGCATCAAACTTTAGAGAATATTGGGGAAGATGAACTGGATGGAATAGTAATGATTTAGTTATTTATTTTATCTTTTATTTCTTTAAAATCTTTGTCAAGGTATCCCATTCCCCAACAACATTACCTGAATAAAACATGAACATATTTGCATAAAAAAGCAGAACGTTTATACGGAAAAGTTAAAATTAAATTCCATAGTACATTTATAATGACATGACACAGAAATAATAGACGTGGCGAAAATAATACTCGTTTGCAAACAAAAAATATATCATTAACCTAGTTCAACAGTAATGCCAATAGGAAAACATGGAGTAAGTCGCAATTATGTAAACAAATCATGTTAACATTATACAACATGCACGTATATATTCGGCTGAGCCATTAAATGAATAACTGTATTCTTTAGATATTTGTAGATGTCCCAAAGATCATAACTTTTGTTAGCTTTAGCAGCTTTGAGAACTTTAAAACGTTCCGACATAAGCTTAACAATCTCGTCAGATATTCATGGACTAGCCTTTTTTCTTATCCGCTTTTTACATACTGGTATGTGCTTTTAAATTATATTACTACATATCACACGCAACATCTACATTAAGAATATCTTTTATGACCTGCCAAGGCCTACTGCTCAATTCACTTTAAAATCTCCCCTCGTCAAGATTTATAAACGAACGAAATTCTGCATATTCATATTTTGTATGGATCTTTGCACTGAAGTCGCGAATCGTATACACCAAATAATGATCACTTTAATATGCTAGTTTCAACTATTCCCCTTTTATTGTAAAATTCTTTGTCTGATACAAATATCAAATCAAATAAAGTAAAAGAGGTAGTTATAACTCTTGTGGCATTATCAATTACCTGACTTAGCCCGTACATATTTGTATAAAACATTAGCTTTTCAGCATTCACACCAAGTTGGTGTGGCATACAATCACAATTGAAATCACTTAATCCAGCTCATTTCTTCCAAAAGAGCAGAGTCCTAATTTCCGCCTAATTCTTCAAAGAAATCAACGTGAGAATTTGGAGGTCTTCTACCCTTATTCAGTTCATGTGAGCGTTCACGAATATGTGAGAGAGAAAGGGCGTGTCAAACATTACCACTAACTATTCACTAATCGAAATGGAGCTTTAAAAACACCTTGAATGAAGATATTGGTATGACAAGTTTCAGCATTTTGCAAGTCTTGTTTTATCTTAAGGCTTCATAAATCTGACCTTTTAAATGCATGGCCGGCTAATATTGCTTTAAAAAAATGGATTTGATTTGATTTGATTTATTGATATTTGTAATTTCATACAATAATGATCAGTACCAGTATGAAGATTTTGTACAAAGTGGTAATATTTTTCCAAATCACAATGAAAAACACAATGTATGCAACAAAATGTTGAAAAACGATTGACATAGCGAATACAGAAGAGCTGGAGCGTGAGCTAGCGCTTGAAATGCATGCAGCTCTTTGGCAAACTATCTATCTATAGATGGCGTTTATTTGAATAGGAACGGGGTCGCTATGTTTGCACAGAATATAATACGACACCTTTGGCCAAATACACATCGCGCTCAGGCGCGTACGCAGGGGGGGGGGGGGGTGGGTGGTTAACCCCCCCCCCCCCTTTGGTAATTGTATGTATGTAAACCCCCCTAAAAAAAACCTACCCCCCCCCCCCCAACTGAGCAAAATGTCAAATTTCCAAATTTCGAGACAAAAAAAAAAAAAAAGTGTCCTCTTACCCCACCCCCCGCTTATTCAGCGGTTGGCTGAGTCGTTGCGAAATAATGTTTACCCCCCCCCCCTCCCCTTGAAAAAAATCCTGCGTACGCGCCTGATCGCGGTACACAGCATTCTTTTCCGAATCGTCAAACAACCAGTCACTAGTGGAAACCGAGAGGAGCAGTCTTTCCACTCGACTAGATTGACAACTTTGAGACTCGGAGAGAAAATCCATACACGGATCAATACTGTTAACCACGAATACTATAGAAGAAATTGATGCATATTATAGTCTGGAAAACAGAGAACAAATAAGATTTTCTGATAAATTATCATGAAGCAACCTTGTAGGTAATGCAATTGATAATCATCTGAGTAGGTACAGTCGCATTCAATACGTTAATTCATGTATACGTACAAGATTTGGAATTCCATTCCGGTTGCATCATTTTGTCATATGTATTGGTATTATTATAAAAAGCATTTATACAGCCATATCTCACTTATGAAATCGAGGTTTGGGGCAATACGTACAAGAGTAACTAAGGGAGTATATTGTACCCCCCCCCCCCCCCACCCCCCCCCCCCCCCCCAATGGTAGCGCGCGTCATCACATTACGTCACTGGCGAGTTCACATGCAATCGTTCTCTATTTCAAGATTTAAAAGTCCTATATGTTTTATTTTATACGCACCACTTTAATACATGACCTGAGTAATAACAATTTACCCCATTATTTGTTAGATTATTATAATACAATACACCAAAATATTGCCGCATCATCGGCGTATAAAAATATTTTAGTATTTACACAATAGGGCAAATTACAGAGGTCATTAATAAAAACAGTAAAAAGAAAGGGGGCCCAATATTGATCCCTTTGGGATTCCAGTATTTACACCTCTAAATCCAGACTGAGCACCTTTAACCACGACACATTGTAATCGATTACTTAAGTAACTTTAAAACCTGGCCATTTTTTTTCCTTTTACACCATACTAGTCTAATTTGTAGAGTAAAATGTCGTGATTCATCGAATCGAAAGCACGTTTTAGGTCCAAAAAATAATGCACCGGAGA
>JAVYIG010009347.1:0-79265 GCA_035222895.1 Strongylocentrotus droebachiensis | reverse complement strand
CCCAAACTCAACCAATTTCATAACTAAGGAGCACCCCCCCCCCCCCCCCCCCCCCACCCACACCAAGACAATGTGTCCTCCACCAATATATAGTAATACCATCTGTTAAGTACAGAAACATGGCTACACATACATGTACATTTAATGCTACAGTGGAAAAGAACACTTTGTTTTACATCACAATATTTCCAATGATGTGTGAAAGGGTCTCTTGTTTTGATACCTAGTATGAAACGTGATTATAATGTGAGTATGAATCATACGAGCAATGGTTTATTCAGATGTTCATTAGCTGAGCAGCACTTAGAACAATGTAATTATAGGGAGCCAGGAGAAGTGTCCATGACAAAATAATTGCACTTTCACACATCTCTTGTTACTCCCATAACATACAAATAAAATTTTACAGATTTTGATATTTTTGTTAATAAATGCAACACCGAACATTCAGGTCTATTGCAGAAATGTTGCTGCAAATGTATGAATGTGTAGTAAATGTGAGAGTTTTTTCTTATTATGCATGTATATTTAAGTATTATCATTATTTTCGTTTAGTTTATACATTTTTATTAGAGATTTACAATTTTTAGAACAATCTGTCTGGTGTGTAATCAAAACTCTTGCCTCTACATAAAAGATTTCTGAAAATTTTGCAGCTGGAAACAATCGGATTTCAACAATGACATTGTTTCATTTTTCGTAATTCTTTCTAAACATTGCTCACAGCATAGCATCCTGTGTGGAATTATGATGGTGTTTATATTGCTTTGATATAAATCCATACCACTTCCAGGACAACCCATGCATAAATGGAAAAAACATAATAGCAATTTACTTTTACATGTACACGCAATCCTTTTTGACAATATGCAATCACAATCAATGAATGTTTGCATAACCTCTATAACTCCCACAGGTCTATTGTTATTTGTTTCATCCCATTGTATGTGGATAAATAGCTGTATTTTATAGTGATATTAAAATCTACCCTAGCTCCCTCAAAAAGGTAATTGCTGTGCAATTGTTAGAAGATATAGAGGATAAGAGGACAATGAATCAACATCTTCCCTGTAACTGAAAAACAAGATATTTCTTTTCAAATCAATTTTTTTTTAAGTTGTACAAAATTATTTGAAGGCTAATGAAAGAGTATATCTTGCCTGTAACTGACAAACAAAATGCTTCTTCCAATCTATTAAAGAAATATGGTTGTAAAATAATATATTCTCCATAGAATGACCCTATTATTTTCATTGTTTGTACTATTATCATGAAGATATAGAGGTCCAGCTGCAACCTGTATCCTAGATATTATTATGATATTGATGACTGGATTTATAGAGGACAATATGAAACAGTGTCTTCCCTGCAAAATTTAATTGAAAACAAAATATTTCTTTCAAATCAATCAACAACAACAAAAGTTGTGAAAATTTAAATTCTAAGTAGATTGACCCCATTCTTTTTGCTTGTATTATCAGATTACATACATGTAGGCCTACCAGTCCACATAGCTGCATATCACAGCCTGTGTCCTACATACAGTTTACTATAAAGATCATCGTTGCTGTAAGAATTTAAACAGCAGGCATACATATGTGTTAATAAATTCTTGTTCAGATTTTTGAAAACCAGGAGAACGTTCCATGTCATTGACAGTTATTATTTTTCTTGCACATACCAATGCTATTGGGTCAAAGAACAGCACAAATGTTCTAGAAAGGATTTTCACTTGCTGCTTCACTACAGTAGTACAGAGCTCCATATAAGTAAAAACAAATTTCAAATCCATTCATATAACAATTTTGGGTAGCTCATTCTCTATATTTTCAAAATAAGTACCAGTATTTTTCTTTTTCATATCATAAAAAAATAATAAAATAATCAAACGAGGAGTCCGGAGGCAGAAGGTAGGAGAAAGTGGTCTAGAAACTAGGAATTTATTCATGTGGCTATGGTTTGTTCAAGGGCACCTCGACCACCAGATAAAGAAAAGAGCCTTCCACTATCACTTTATTTAGATAGAGCTGATAATGATATTCATAACTTTTTTGTCATGGTTTCGCCTGATTACCATGTCATATGGAAGCTTAACCTTGCCTTGCTCATGCATAAAGCATGAATCCCTTATCAACCTGCTACTAGCCCCATTCAGACTACCAAGAATCTGTATAGCTGGATGAAAATTGTTAAACTTTACAATAATTAATAAATTCTTTATTTGTCTCGACATTGTATGATATAATGCCATATAATGCTGGTTTTTGTGGTTCATCTTCACCAGTCTGAAGACATCACTATGGCGCGAACACTGAGCAAATTTCGAGTTCGAGCTGATGAAGACGTGAATGTAACTTCAGGCTAATTTCTCGAATCAGAAATAGTGGGCTATTTGGCCAACTCGAGCTGATGAAGACAGGTTTTATGAAGATGGATGGGAGAGATTTACAGTGTGAGAGGTCTTCATCTAGTCTAAATCCTTCTCATAACAATCGCCTGGACCAATTCGCACCTGAAATCTAATCTAGCACCACCCAAGGGTTAAAGTCAAATACTATATTTGCGATACCAATGTGAGAGGTCTTCATCTCGTTTAAATCCTTCTTATAACAATCGCCTAGACCCGTTCACACCGAAAATCTAATCTAATCAAGGACAACGCAATGGATGAAAGTCAGTACTACTTATGTGCAAGATGCAGTGTAATGAAAGTGACTGTATTTTATCAAAAGGAAGAGCTCTTCTACATATCTATTTAAACAACACTGAGCTGCACTCCAATCGGGGTAATAGAAGTCAGGTCTAAAAAAAAAAAAAAAGTTTGTATAGCAGCGATCGAAGAAAGAAATGGATAGAAAGATACAAAAAGAAAGATGAAAACTTAGGAAGGGGACTGGAGACTGTAATATTCTTGAAAAATAAGATTAAAAAGATAAGCTCAAAATTCTGAGAGGAAAGGATGTATCCCCTAGAATAGTACAATTATGCAGATCTATAATGTGACTCAGACACTCACTGATAAAAATACAATCATCTCGACCACTTCAAGTTAAAGATATTTTCATACAGTGCCTTAGTGCGCTGTGAATGATCATTTATGTGAAGGGGTAAATCACAGCATCTGATGGCCAAGCATGGAACAGGCTTTGAGTATAGAATGAGAGGACGACTTGACCTCAATACATGAATGAATAATGACTTCTGAATTTAAGTCCTTCATATTCTAGCCATGGGCAGGTGCATGGTAAAGAGGGTTTTTTTGCGAAATAGAGGCTTAAAAGGGAAGACTGACTTCTGAAGTAATTTGAGCCATCTAAGAATAGGGTTCCTTACAGCGTCATCTGAAGTTAAATTTAAAAAATAATCGCTTCATCGCAATGGGAAGACATCTATATTTCCAGGTATGCTTGTATTGAATAGGAGCAGAATATAGAAATACACTAGATAAGGAAACATTGAAAAAATAAGGAGGGGAAGGGAGAATTTCGAGAATTAAAAAGAAGAGCTTGATTGATACTTTTTATAATAAACAATATGAAACACTGTACAATAACAGAACGTCAATGTGTATATTAACTATAGCAGTGAAATCACATTTCACCCTGGTATTCTGGACAAGATATTTGTGTTATTCTGTATATGCCCATTCTCAAAATATGCAAATGTGTTTTTACTTTTACAATATGATGCTCTGTTTTCGAAGTTCTGTTTACAGATTCATCAAACAACCCTTCTAATGCAAAATTAACAACACAATTTGAAAATTAGACAATCTCTCTTGAAAGTCCATTTCTAGATTGGAAGTGAAGTGGAGATCCCCTTTAAATGGAGAAGATTGATGAGCTTGAAAGCGGTGGGAAACAGGTACTTTCCCAGGCCTCCATCTTACAAGCAACATCATCTTTTAGCCATCAGCTACATAAAGGTCATGTCAAAAGGTCAAGGGGTCAAAACAAATGGCTGTAGGGGGTAACTTGACAGGGGGAGAGAGATGAGTGAACTTGGCATCGTAGGACACTCAGGCTTACATTGTTTCATATTGGGAGAATCAATGAGGAAAAATGGACCAAATATGAATGCGCACTTGAACTTTAGCTTGAAGTGAGAGATATCCAGAAACTACGAGTATGAAAGGTCCACTACATGTACATGTTATAAGATCTAATCATGTCAAAAGTACCCTTAAAGGTTTTATGTTGCTAATAAAGATGTAAAATTCCCATATTTGATTTTACAAGATGGCTTCAAGCTCTTGACAAAAATAATTGAGAGCAAAATTAATGAAATACAATACTGACTTTATATCATGAAGGAGAGACAAAGCAATTGACCAACTAGACCTCTTGAAATATGAGAAAATGTTGCTTCCCATACTTAACAAATAAAAGAGGCCCACTTCTATTCTTTGTTTCACATAGTGGTTTTGGTTATATATTCTTAATTGCCAGTCAAGCTGAGTGGATAATTCTCCTACAGCCTATATCCCATTAACATTTTATTTTAATCATATCATCTTATTAACTACCCACTCAAAGCAAACACTTAACTTCCTAAAACACTTAGCTAGGAACAATGTCCACTATGCTTTTCAAGTTCTCTCTGTTACCTTGATGCGTACCTAATACTAAAATTGGTTGTTTGCATGAATGGGATAACCTTTAGTATCACTTACATCTCTTCAGTCATGTCGGTGATCTCAAGATACAGACTACAAGTGCATTCTAGGACAGACTTTATATACTTGTATATCGGGCATCCATACTCTTCATTCCATCACACATAATTCTAATCATATCTCACTTCCAGCTTGTGAACAAATAATTGGGAACAAAAACAATTAGCTCAAGAGAGGTCTACAAAACTGGGGGGAAAAAAGATAAAAATGTAGTGTTCGCTGTGTAGAAGCTAGTATTTTCCTCTTTTTTTTAAATATTAAAATAATCAACAAAAAAGCGTCTTTCTGAATACAAAATGCATTTTTACACTGCTCCCATTATATGGATTCAAGGCTAATTTCAAGCAAAATATGATTTAAAAGAATCTAAATCACTCCCAGTTTATAGCAAAGGCCTGTGTAAACATAACCTATGACTAAATATACATTGTAATGGAGTGGGTATTCTTGATGGTCATCTTAGGGCGAGCAAGACAGAGATTAAAACTAAACGTGTTTGTTCACTAATTTTGATCTTATTGTAATACATCCTATCTTTATACATGTAGGTCCTTTACATTGTGACCATGTATTGAAACAGTGAATCATTTGTTTGATGAATTAGCATCATGCTCAAAGTCAAACACATAGGTCCTGTGTATAAAGGCCTGTATCTACTAGCTAGTATCTACAGTTAATTAACAACTCAATTATCCACTCCCCTTATAAATTTGATGCTTTCTGTGACACAAGAATAAAAGGTAGACTGGTTAAATTAGGGTCTATGTTAGAATATTTTTAAATGTAAGCTTTTACATGTATGTCACATTCTCAAGAAACATACATTGGACAAATCAATTTTTCACATATATACTTAAAGAGATGGTTCATTGAAATGTGGAAAATAGGCAAATTACACCTCTACAGATTGCTGAGAACATTAACAAAATGAGCAAAGTACTTTTGAAGCCCTCACTGTTGTGAGGAATAAATCAAATGCAATTTTGTTACCTTTTCCTGAACCCACTCACTAAGTGAATTGACGGCGTTATTTTACACGCGATACGATGACGTCACAATATGAACAACCTACATCACACATTCGGGACAATGTTGGATACCCATTGCAATTTTCAGATATGGGTTAACGTTGTTTGTATATTTACCGCCAGTGGTGATATTTCCTCTTTTTTGGGCATTTTGAATGAGATACACTGAATAAATGATACTTTCTACAAATGTTTGTTTGATTTTTATATTTTTCCCGTCACATTTGAGCATAAAAATAGGGAAAATAATCACATATTCTGAGGGCACTTCAGCGTGTATGTGTCTGATCTGGGAAGGCAAAGGACATTTTGCATGCTGACCTAACGATTCTTTTGGAGTAAAATAGGCGACAAATTTACATAGAATTGTCCAGATATTCATTACAAAAATGTGTGATTAGGCTGATTAATTTACATTTTTGATAAATTAAGTCGTATAGGACCTGATAAACCGAGAGAAACAGATCAGTCCAGTTCGCGATTCACGGCTAGCTCGAGCGCCGGGCTACGGGCTAGGCTGGCTAGCAAGTTGCGCTAGGATGTGATGCACGCATATAGAGGTCAGTGTATTGCACACATAGTACATGCACAGAGTACGCACGCACAGCTACCAGCTACGGGAAACTTGAACGCTACATCGACAATATATTCACTCGCTTTTTGGAAGTTATATACCATTTATCTAGACTAACGTCAGATTAAGAACCAAAACCATGCCACGGAGGAGCCTTCTGGAGTATACTCAAGTATGTTTTCGTCCATATCCATATTTCCATGGGATTTTGATGAAGGTAAACAGCGTTAGGTATAAATGGGTACGGTACTCGAGAGTCAATGCAATACAGTGTACCTGTGAATAGCACGCAAACTGCATCTCGCACCGTCGTCAATCATTTCAGCTGAGCGGCCCGCTGTTCATATTGTGATGTCACTTCAAAAATCAGCGGACTTATGATGTTTTGGGGGCGTTGAGTGGGTTGATTTTTCGTCAAGTTCAATCAAATTTTATAAATTTCGCTCGAATGTACAAGTTACACAAATGTAATGATTTTACTCAGTGTAATTTTTCGATTGCAATGATATCAAATTCAGTCAAGTTTGAAATCAATAAACCATCTCTTTAACCATTAAAAAACTTGGTAATGACTAAGGCAATGATATCGATTCATACTTTTTCTTTTTTTTTTCTTGCTCTGTTATTGTAATCTATCATTGAGGTTGACTTCCATTCACCAATCCTTTCACACACCCACATTCAATCTATAATAATATATAAAAAGGAAGTATTAAATGTCAAGTTCTCTCTTCCTGTCTTTAAATTCTAGGTATCCCTGACTGATCAAAGGTATAATAGCACTTCGCATGCAAATGTCACATTATAAATTAGTATTTTTCACTAAGTGTTCTGACTTTTTGACCTTGATCAATGTTGCCTTCCCCACACATGAAGTGTCTGAAATGTGGCTTTTTTCTTACCTACTACTGAAAGGAAGCCTCTTAAAGACAATTACACATTCAGTCAATCTCTATAGTTATGTGTAAGTCATAAAGAACCAGGGTGATAATTGGGAGTGCAAGGAGGGTCAAATCTGACTGACAATGAGCGCTATAGAAGAACCCATTATTATTTATTATTATTATTTATTGTAGCTGGGTTGTTATTTACATTTATGCATACAGTGTGTGATTTACAGTTCGTCTACCGTATATGCCGGCGATAAGGCCGCACCTCCATTTTAAAAAAACGGACAAAACAAAATAATCATAATTTTCTCGTAAAACACTTTTTTTTTTTACAAACTGATACCAAATTCATCAATATTCTTATAATTTACCGGAAGTCTAGTGATCGCAGGCAGATTTGGTGTCAGATATATACAAAATGTACCCCTACCACAATGTACGTGTAATGCGAAATTGCCTGAAATGGAAAACAAAATGGCGACTTCGGATGGATGCTTCGCGGCAGCTCCGTTAAACGGTCCCTTCCTTTACTTTTGCAATGCATTGGCACAAACTTAGATCTATCGGCAAATGTTGTTTTAGGAAGTTTTTTTTTGGTCTTCATGTCAACAATGCAAGATAAAATTATTGGTAAGATGTGTGGAAATGTCCTGTACCATAGTGGTATAGTTATTGTACCGTTTGTAGTCCCATATGTGCAAATTCTTGCTGGTTTGGAATTTTTTTACTCTTTCGCCGCAAAGGCTGCACCCCGACTTTTTGATATTTTCTCTTCCAAAAATACTGAGGCCTTTACGCCGGCAAATACGGTAGTCCAAATATTTCTAGAAAGAGGTTCCCATCAGCTTTGCATTTACTTCACCTGGATGAAGAGAAACAACTGTACATTAAATGCCTTTTCTATGGGCCCTGCATAGGCACCCTGTGAAATGTGAATAGCAGTATAGAATCTACAGCTCCCTGTGAATATTACACAAATGGCAGGAAAAAAAAGTTCAACAATATAAATACAGGAGCATGAAAATATTCCTTTATAACATTCTAGACCTAATCGCTATTTTGACATGACTTCACCTATATTTCATCTTCTTAGGGCCTTGCTGCTTAAGAACTCTTTGAGAACTGACTAAATAATGATCACCTATTTTCCTCTTCTTTTTATACCCTTCCTTTTATTATGTATTTCGAGTGCATCCCTGGGGCAAAACGAGTATGAAGAGGGGAGTGTCAATTTGACTTTGTTGGCACAAAAGGACAGTCGATATTAGCCTACTTTTCCTAGCTATGTAGCTTGATAATTCTGATCCTTGGAAATTGGCCTGATCACCACTAGCTGGAGTTAATTTGTGGTGAAGATGCAAATTGGCAGTTGTAAATTGTCCTTTCGCACTTAGGATACTAGTTCAAGCTATATATATGTATGCTTATGTCCACATACATCGTTCCTATTTTCACGAAGTGACGGTAGTGAGGAAAATCCGCACGCAAATTGTATGCGATTTTCATTCACTACCGTCACTTCGTGAAAATAGGGACGACATTACGTGTTGCAATGATGGGCATGCATGACCTAGGTTACAGGTTGTCAAGAACAGCCTTTGCTTAAAAACTTTGCATACAATTTGAATATGCTAGTTAGCCTGTCTATTCCTTGAGTGAGTAGGGATCCTTCGGGAAAGGCTGATGGAAACTTCAAAATATTCATTTTCTAAAGAAGGGCTAGCTGATCGGTCTAATATCTCAAGCTCAAGCTTGTTCAGCCTAATGGAGACTTGTTTAGCCTAATGGAAACTTCTTCAGCCTAATGGAAACGCACCTAATGAGCTTACATCAGAATGATAAATCCAATTCTAGAGCAATCCAAACTGGTTATGCCTTTGGGTGTCTTGCGAGTCATGAAAGATTCAGAGACTAACACCCTAAGACCTACCATCATGCTAGGATTCTATAGAGAGCTGCAGTCTGGTAAAGGCATTCACATCTTCTTCTATACCAATATGAATTCTCAGAGGAAGAGAGTCATACTATTAAGGCATTGAGGTTATTATTGGACTGGTTGGTCATTGAATACCTAGCTTATCGACCGCCTATATACTTTACTTTGTAGCTACATGTACCTCTACATGTAGTATAAAATATAGGCCTGTGTGCACGCTGATTTATTACTTCTTCCATTTTCAAACCGTCAATACTACTGGGCCAGAAGGGATTAGACCACACAGCGAGGTCACTGACAGGTGGCTATCTCTTTAACTCAGCTCTCAACTAATATAAGAAAAAGAGGATCATGGGGGACCAACAGGCACCGATTGGGGAAGTTTTCTATATAGAGGGAGCAAGTAGCTACAAGTAGGACAGTGGGGCTTTAACAAACTCCATTTCAATTCTATTTTTTTTTAATTTTGTAATCCAATACCTCCAAAATGAATTACAAAACTCTTGGAATATCTAATAATGATGAAACTTAGTTCAAGCTATAGTTTTTTTCCGCTTCATGTCTGTGGGCATACATTTGCACCAAAGATTGCTCCTGTATTTCTGTCAGACAGTGAATCGGTTCAACAAAATTTTCACAAACCTGTATACTACTAATAACAGTGTGTTCTAGTACAGCGCTTGATCATGTCAGTCAGACTTGACACTCCTGGTGCTCCTCAATTATTACCCCAGCTTTAGCTGCCATTATGGCACTCAAGCATTTCAAGTAATTAATTCCTGCCATATAAAGATTAAAGTCTTGCCAAATGACACAACTATAGCTGAAGGACTCAAACCGCAAACCATTTGATCCACAGTCCGTTGACATATTAACTACGTATAGATGACAACACCTCCAAAACTAGCATTACCGGTATACTGTCAAGCCCAAGTTCAGCCATACAATGAAGAGTTGTCACCTGTAAGCTATTGGATTGGGCTGGTGTGTTATCACTCTATTAACTGGAAGCTTTGGGTGTTAACAGGTCTATAAATCAGCTGGATTAGAGGGGTAATGAAAGCACCTGTCTGGAAACTCATTTTAGGTCAAAGCTCCTGGTACGATCAATCTCTCCGCAAAATGATACCTTTTGGAAGAACAGAAAACTCAGGGTCTGTATTAACTATGCCAGACTTATAAAATGCAGGTATCAAATACTCTTTAAGATTAAGCAGGAACAAACTGGACATGGGATTGTAAAGTATGACCATAAAGTCCTCAAAAATAAAACTTTATTCAAAATTAGCAAGGAGTTCTCGTTTTAATTTGCCTTCTAAATCTGAAAGATAGCTTATGCTATTACTATTAACGGGGCTATATAAGCTGGATTAGAGAGGTGGTGAGAACACCTGCCTGACAACTCATTTTGGGTCTGGTCTTCAGCTACAGCAGACAACTCTCTTGACAGAATGGACACTGGTTGGTAGACCTAAAACTTAGCAAATGAAAACATTGGGCTAAACATTGTAAAAAGAATGTCTCAAATGCTATAATATTTAGCCCAGAACAAACTGGATATCTGGTTGTAAGTAAGAGTAAGACCATAAAGTCCTCAATAGAAATGCTTTATCATTCAAAATTTCACATTCCAGTTAAAGTTAACAGGTACATACAAAGGTACATTGCATTCTATGATGTTACCAAAAATTATAAATCCGCTGGATTAATGCAAAGGTGATGACAGCACCTAGCTGTCTGGAAACTCATTTTGCTTCTATAACCTTCTGGTATGACGACTCCCATGGCAAAATGAGATAGGTTGGTTATTGGTATAACTCAATCAACAATACCTTTTGCTGGTCAGACAGTATAAAATTGCTGTCTCAAAAGCTTTAAGTTCAACTTTTAGGCCACTAAAGACCAGAAATTTTCGTTTTTGAAAAGCGAAACATGATATCCTAGAAGAGTTTTCTAGTTTTCAAATACCCTCTGTTCTAAAAAGGAATCAGGATGTATAAAAAAGAAAATGGTTCAGAGTCCAGACTATAGATTTTTGTTCTCTGTAAACAGTGTTGTCAGAGTATGTATACCAAGTAAACTCTTTACCAAAGTCCATGACCATTTCTTTAACTTCAAATCTAGGTTAAATTCCCTTCACACGTCAGGCTGTGAGAAATGTTATTGAATTTGCCAAGTGAGAAACTCGTACTAATAACATTTGCAGCAATATTTTGATGTGTCAGAATGTTTCTTTGACCCCACCCACTCACTTGAAAGCTCGTTCACATATGCTGCAGTAAATCGACATGTTTATTTCGGGGAAGGAACTAAACGATTGGCAAGTGGGGATTAAGTAGCTACAGTGTAGTAAACATAATCACTTATCTGCATGTTATAAGATACAAAATTGTTATAAGATACAAAAGGTTTGGTACATTTAAGTTTTTTGTTATTTTGTATTGAAAAGCTGAGGCAATGGTCTTAATACAGTATATACTGTACATGTATGTGAACATGCCTTTCTCTTAGGGCAAGGGAACATTTTACTCTTTCCCACCATATATCGCACTGTTCTGGTAGAATGTCATCCTTATTACATTTAAAAGTGGAATCCCTAAAATAAAATTATATTTGAAAACAACAAATTCAACTGCATTCCTTTATCATTGAAATGTAAGAAAAAACGAGAATGTGGAGCTGTCAGAATGCCCATCATTTCTCGAAAATGACATGTTATAAATTAAAGAGGTTTTGTGCCTGAAGGTTTTGTGCCTGAAGCTTTTTGGAAATGGCAATCAGGGGTTATACTTAAGACAGACTAATGAATTACTACATGTATATCTCCACTCTGAAGTGAGATCAATAAAATTAAATAAGGGCCTAGCTGTCTGATTAAAAGTTGTGATTGATCCGCATCGATCGGAAAACCAATAAATCAATTGCAAAGTTACAAACTTCGATCTTTCACTTTATTACAGATTTGCGATTGATATCAAGTTGCTATTGATTTGAATCAATAGACCAGTTTACCAATTTATACGTAATATCAATATTCAATACTACATGTATATATCAAATAACAATGTTGGACATTTAAGACCAGTTTTTGAATGGTAAAGTAGACATGTACATGTAAGTCCCAGAGATAGCTCACAGTATTTCCCCCAGTGAATGTGATGCCACATATATTTGGAATGGCAGTGTTGGGGGAAGGAATATTTAAGACCCAGGATAAAAACTATGCCAAAATAAAGAATTGTAGAAGGATCCAACTTAGTCTGACAGTGCAGGCTAAGAAGAAAACAAATTGTTTTCATGTTCTGTTTTTTGTTTTTTTGTTAATCAAACCTTTCACACAATGAAAAGTGCCACATAAGCAGAGTTAATTGTATGTCTGAGGTGACGAAATTGAAACACTAACCCTGTAAATCAACAGGGATATATTCGCTCGTTTTCAATACAAGGCAGATCATAAATTGGCATATGCCTACAGTTGCAAAAAAATGTGCAATTATTCATTCCATAAAAATTAAAAACATCTCGACTTATTAAATGCACATCAGGCAAAGCTTAGGTATTTATGCCATCTGACAAAGATGATGCTTTCAAAGATATACTGTCATGCATAATGTGCATGTGGGAATTGTGGGTCTACTCTATTCGGATGCTAACAGCAGAGAGATTGATGATCGTCTGTCGCTAATAGCTACATTCTATACAAACACTAAGCACCGAATAAATGGCCTACTTTCTCCATTTCGTATAATGCAGGATAATTTACATAATGGAAAAATGTCCACAGCAACTTGTACAGTATGGGTTTTGGAATTGGTACACAGCGAATGTTGATGCATACAGAGACTGCCAGACTGCGTATATATGATGCTTGGGAATTAGGTAGGATATTAGTTGGTGGTTTGTAAGCCGGGTGTAATTTCATGCTCGAATTGCTGAGCAATTAATATCTAGGACTCTACATGACCTTCATATTCCACAGAGGCAAACGAGCAGCAATGAAAAGATTAATTACAAAGATGTGTTTGTGGTTTAATATGATATTCTTAGGCTTCGTTTCCTTTAATTCATCAATGTTGTTATCCTTCTTTGTGTAGTTCGTGTCTTTTCCTCTCTTTCTCTCTCCATCACTGTCAAATTCGTTTTCTATGAGGATCTATACATCTCTCTCTCTCTCTCTCCCTTTCTCATCCTCTCCGATGCTTCTCTCTTTCTCCCTCACTATCTCCCTCTCTCATCGTGTTGTTTGCTGTCTTACTTTTCATATTGTTCAAAATATCTATTTAGCTGAGCTCTTTCAACACATCTAAGATTTTCTTCCTTTTGTTATGACTAAATTCTAATCATTTTTTCCTCGGTCATTATCTTCAACAGAATTTTTTTATTTCTGAAACCCTTTACAGCTTATAGGAAAACGCTATAAACAACGCCTCAAATTTTGTATGTGCATGGGTAACAAACAAGACTGCGAATCTTTGACTTCAAGGGAATTTCATTTGCATCCACTTTCAAAGGGGGCCTGGCATTCAGACTATCGATTGTTATTTCTACCCTCTCAGGCTGCAACCAAAACCCAAAGTCCAAGAATTACAATCCAGCATTTCATTTCATTGCGGTCGGTCGGACAGCCATCATAAAAATGTGTATGGTATGATGTATGGTTGATATACAAGTTTATTTGTGAAGGAGACGGCATCATCATAACGTCTTCTTACGGACATAAGGGTGCGAGCTCTGTTATTGTGTGGAGTTAATGCCCTTCTGGCTCTAAATGGGCGATACCATCTTTCTCATCTCATAAAATTCTGTCGGTCTTGATGGAAAGGAGGATTGCAGTCAGACCGCAGCGTGCGCGAATTCGCTACCATTTATTCATATCGTATGCACGAATTTGCTCCTCATGAATACGTAATAAGCAAAAACATGGCACAGTTCTCATCTTTCTGCTATGCTCAGGATTCATTTAATGACATTGAATTCGTCATTAATATTGAGCCAGAACTATAAACATTATAATGTACTATTCAATAAATAGTGAGTGAAGTTTCAAAATGTGAAAAAAACACCAAAAAAAACTTGCAAACAAAAATATTTGAAGAGTCGGATATACACGTTAAATAACCATTTTTATCGGGGGTGCATCTCGCTGAATTTTGGCTTACCACATAATATAGATATTTTCCTAACATAATATTATACTTCCTGTCAATGTCTGTCTCAATACCAGTCAGGAACAAGCAAAGTAGTAGCTGATGCATAATAGACTCCGGCGGAAAATAAGACATGGCCGATCGACGAGCGTTTCGCATCGAGATCAACCGGGGGATACCACGTTATATATAGCTCTGCGTCGATTCGCGGTCCAACCAGTCTGCGCGCTATACGTGAACACGCACGGAAAATAGACGGAGATTAGGGATATTCATGAATTACTCTCGTGTGCGTAACCCCCGGTCGTAGAGGCTTTTGTATTGCCCCACATACTTATTATTGCGTACGATACTCATGCGCTACATAATTATAGAAGTGAACGGAAAGTACAAAGTTGGATACGGATACGCACACAAGTACAATATAGAATTCCAGCTCTAGGGACAGAAGAGGGGATTTAAGTGTCTATAAAGGCTATTTTTGGCCAGGCTTTGATATCATTTTAACAAAGAAGACACATTATTCGTTATGAAATGTATGTTTGTGTAAATACAAACTTTCAGGGGGGGGCAATGTTATTGAAAATTGAAAATATGATTGTTCCCATCCCTGCTATTAATTTCATGGTTGTAAAAGTTCTGAAATGTGTATTTATATTTGTAAACCATGGGCTAATTAGAAGAGCCTTAAACAGGAATTTCTTTTGGTAATTCCCAGACATTCGATGATGGTAATATTTTATTTCATAATTCTTTTGACAATTGCGTTACTCCAGTTCATGTGTATTCCTGGAAATAAAATATTACAAAATTCTTTCCCTTATTCTCTTTTCTGTTTTGTTTTAAAGTGACCCGCGGAATATATATATATCTGGAAATTTATTTTCGGGGTTTGTTTGTGTGTATATGACCCTTGGATAGAAATATAAGTGTGCGGTGGGCTGAAGGGCTCAAATAAAACTTGTAGAATTCTAATTTTCATCTTCAACATCATTATCACAATCACAATCGTCATCACAATCATTATCATCATCACCATAGCCATCATCGCCGTCACCACCTACATCATCATCACCACCATTAGCATTGCATCACAATCATCATCATAATCACCGTCATCATGATCATCACCATGCACCACCGACATCGCCATTAATTGCCATCATCACCATCACGTTAACGACCAGCATTGCCATCATAATCACCCTCATCAACACCACCATCAGCATTGCCATCAAGATAATCATCGTCATCATGATCACTGTCATCATTATCATCATCACCATAGCCATCATAATCACCGTCATCATTATCATCATCACCATATCCATCATGATCGCCATCACCACCGACATCATCACCACTGCCATCATCATAATCACCTTCATCATTATCATCATCACCATAGCCATCATCTCCACCGTCGCCATCACCACCATCATCACCAACATATCAAAATATGTCAATGCTTGACTATTTATATTATGTTTACCCTGTGTAGGTACTATTTTTGGATGAAATACAAATCTGCAAAATATATCTTTTAAAAAGACTTTTTCTTTTGTGGGGGGGGGGGGGGGGGCTATTATTTAACAGGTCTGTTTAATTCACATTTCTTAATCAAAATTCATGCCAACTAACCCAAAAGAAAACCAGGTCTGGTTTCTTCTGAATAGCCTAGTAAATGGACAAAAAAATGTATTATTTAACACTACTACAAATAATAAATGCGATAGGACTACGAATAAAATTTGCATTTTCTAATATTTATATTTTATTTATAAACTGACTTTGACATTTATGTTGAGACCATCACACGCATAAAATGTGTCGCTGAGAATAAAAGTATTATTAGAGTTAAGTATTGTTAAATTGTATAAAGGTGACAGTTCAGTCAGTTTTCTATTAATATAATAAATGCTTTGTTCGTGTGAAGCTCCGGAATCCCACCTTGGAACTTTGGAAGTATCAGAGATTTTTGTTTTATTGAAAGGAATAAGCTGAACAAAATCCTTCTCGTCCTTCTCCCAAACTCCCCGTTCAAGATTGTTTGTTCCAACGTGAAGCAAAACTGCGGTCGAGTCTTCAAATAAATAACCATTAAAACGAACAAAGGCATGGAGTCCAGCAAATGTTGATCCAGGAATGCAATGGAGACTGATGTGTGAAGTCTGTCAATGTCCCGCAAGCTTCGATGGTTGAGTGCGTCTGTCAGAAAAACAACAACAAATGATAAGAATAAAATGTCTTAGTTCAATGTATGGGGATTTGAAAAGATCTTATCAAAGTAGCTAGCCATTTATTTAAATTTATTTTTTTAAATGAAAACAAATTACAGGTGTCAGATTCATGAAGTTTTCCCTTCATTTTTCAAGATGTGCACAAGTTCTAAAATGTAAGTGTTTACCTTTGGTTTTTTGTTTTAATTCTGCTCTGTTCATAATCATAGGTCTACAACTCGCACAAGGAAATGCTGCTTATTTCTGTGGCTGGCTGTAAGGTTTGAGTTGAGCAGAAGGCAGAACCAAAGTTTGAGAATCCCAAATTAATATAATTAATTATCCTTTAAGTAATTTGTCATTTTAATATCCAGCTCAGCTCAGCTCACTCGCTCAGCTCAGGATTCCAGTACAAAACAATTTGATCAGTTATCAAACCCCTTCATTACTTGTCTAAACATGTTTAAACCCTTGTAAATATACATTTAAAACATATCATTTGATCTAGATTTATAATGAATAGCAATGACTAATGAGCAGTCGATTTATTTACATTGCTGTCGATTTGCGACAACAAAAACTAAAAAGCTGACAAAAATATATACACATGGGACTACATAAATTCCTGCTGTATGCGCCACACAATGGCACAGCGACACACAAGAAACCCCGCCATTCCTGACTAAAAGGCCGTAGCCATAGCAATTCCCCGCGGTTTCGAATCATTTTCCGTCTACTTCCGGTAGATTTCCAAAATATAGTCCAATAATTTGGGCATATTTCTTATTCAAACATTACTTGCATCTACGTGTTTTCAACATCAAACGATGAACTGGTTATCAAAGACGACGTAGGATGCAAAAATTCGAAATAATATTATCAATACCAGTCAGGAACAAGCAAAATACGACACTATGTAATGAGTAGTCAATTTCCGAGGACTAAAAAACGCTCTTTTTGTTTTCGATAAAAGTAAGCGCAAAATCTAACTAATTTGGGCAAATTTGGTGTCAAAGAACAGCGAAAATTTCAGAGATTGACTTACCCCACGATTCCGCCATGATGAATTGCACTGTAAGCCATACGAGGGCGACAAAATGATGCTACCAAAATCCCGTGGTTGGTCTCGTGTTTTACGAGAGCGTTGTAAGCGAGCTTTTCACCGAACGGGAATCTGAATAAAAATTGCCGCACAGCCTCATTATCGCGCACGCTGCGGTCTGACTGATTGCCTTCTAAGGTCATACTTCTGTCAATGCTCTTCATACTCATAGGATACAACTCAATATCAGAGAGAGGTTCTTCCAGCTTGCCATGGGGAAGAAAATTCCAAAGAAGTGGATATTGAAAAGATATATCATGAGCTCTTGATTGGTATGACTGTGGGTGGCTCGAATATCTATATATGGAAGCGCGCACAAATACCTGCATTGTTTTGTTAGACGGCCCCTTTTAATTTTACAAAAGTTCCTCTCCAGTTTTTAAGGTGAACGGTAATCAGTCTCTTAATATTTACATTAAACAGTGGAGGTAGCAATGCTGGTAATAACAGCAAAATACTAATAACAGAAGAAAACACTTAAAAACTTGAATTCTGTACCACCATCCATAGCTAACATTAAAAATCCTGATGTAGTCAAGGCTCATAAACAAGATGCCATAGAAGCTTAGATGTAATTGCAGAATCATCAGATGTAAATATAGTTTGTTCTAATAGCAGTAGCAAGTGCTTTCAAAACACTCCTGCTGTTATTAGTTTGTTTCCATTATTATTGTCAACACACCAACTATTTTAAAAATATAAATAAAAAGGAGGACCACTCACACCCCCTTCCCCCTCCATTAGAAAAAAAATCTGGAAAAAGTCTGAAATGAGCTTTAAGCCCTTTCCCAAAATGTCTACCGTCATAACGGTCATACAGTTGTAAACATAGAAGTTTAAATAAAGTAATAACAGCATCGCTAGTACACAGAGGTCTCTGGTATGCAATGTTCTAGAGAGAGAGAGAGACGGTACCACCCTTTGAAGCTGGATGATGGGACTGACTGGCATTCAAATATAGTCAAGTGTGTGTGACTCATCTGAGATCCACTTGAACATCTACCACTACACCTGCCAGCCTTTCTATCTCTTTTTCATGGGGAAAACGCATTCTGAGTGATACATCACCATTCTTATTTCTCATCAAACCTTTTCCTACAAATCTGTTTTTTTTTGTGTTTTTTTTATCTTAAATACTCTTTAAAATTTAAAGCAAAGCTTGTCAATCTGAGTGATACATCACTATTCTTATTTCTCGTCTAAGTCTAACCCTCCCCTATAAATTCTCCTCTTTTTTTTTCTTCAATTGTATTAAAAATACTTCTTCAATATAAAATACTCTTTAAAATTCAAAGCAGAATTCATCAATATGTTGATTGATAATATATCATGATTTCATGTCAATCAAATATATAATCAATTTACTACTTTCTTATTTCTCGTCTAACCATCCCCTATAAATAATCCTCTTTTTTTTTTCAATTGTATTAAAAACACTCTTTCAATCTAAAATACTCTTTGAAATTCAAAGCAGAATTCATCAATATTTTGATTGATAATATATCATGATTTCATGTCAAAAATATAATCAATTTACTACTTTCTCATTTCTCGTCTAACCCTCCCTTATAAATAATTTTCTTTTTTTTCAATTGTATTAACAAAATCCTTTCAATCTAAGATACTCTTTAAAATCCAAAGAATAATTCATCAATATTTTGATTGATAATATATCATGATTTCATGTCAATCAAATATATAATCCATTTTAGGCCTGAGTCATGTCGGGATTTTCATAAACCGGGTCCCGACGGCCTTGCACCGATCGGGACCCGGTGTCCCGAAATCAGCTCGCAGAATTTGTCACTTGCCTCTATAAAAAGCGCATATCATCAGTATGTCCCTTAAAAGTGACCTTTTTTATCAGTCAAATAAATCAACACATGCATACCTCGGCACAGATCGGTATATTCTTCCATTTGACATTATTTTTATCCATGATTGGCGATGTTTAGTGCCATTATCGTGCCTCTAAAAGTAAAAAAAACTGGAGCAAAAATAGAAAGACAACGATCGAGCCGCCATTTCGATTCATGTAGGTTGAATAAATCGGGTCAAAAAACATTAATGTTTGAATAATAAAACGGCTTTCTAAAAAGTACTTCTTTACAACATACCGATGGAATAATTTTTAAAAACAAAATAGATATTTTTTCTTTGATTTTGAACATCGCATGCTTCTTTTAAAAGCTGAAAATTACTTGGTAATCACAAGAAGTTTCGATACGGATAGCTGTTGCAAGGCAAGTTCAGACTAGTCTCGGAAAAATGCGCAGTGCTCCTTGTTAGCTGTAATGCGTGCCAGAACGAACCCAAACAAAGACGTGATCGTAACGAGAAAAAAATCATTAAAAACTACGAGAGCACAATTGGAAAGACAACTACTCAAAATTATCGTAAGGAGATACATAACTTGGATGAATAATACAATAGTTGTCCAAGAAAAGCCACAGAAATAGTGATATTTAAGGAGTTACTATAGGTACAATCATTATCGGAATGGGCCTGCTGATATGTCCGAATTACACGTTATTTGGTTTCTAGCCTCGTGTTCTAACACGAGGCTAGAAACCAAATAACGCCCTCTACGGTAAAAAGCAGTATAACAAAGGATTCGAGTATTTGCAGCAAGCCCCTTGCGATAAAAATGTACCCAGTTACTCCTCGATTATCACAATTTCTTTGGCATTTCTTGGGCGATTATTGAATTCTTTGTCCAAGTTATTTATCTGATTATCGTAATTTTGAGCAGTAGTTGTCTTTCCAATTGTGCTCTTGTAGTTTTTAATGATTTTTTTCTCGTTACGATCACGTCTTTGTTTGGGTTCGTTCTGGCACGTATTACAGCTAACAAGGAGCACTGCGCATTTTTCCGAGACTAGTCTGAACTTGCCTTGCAACAGCTATCCGAATCGAAACTTCTTGTGATTACCAAGTAATTTTCAGCTTTTAAAAGAAGCATGCGGTGTTCAAAATCAAAGAAATAATATCTATTTTGTCTTTTAAAAATTATTCGATCGGTATGTTGGAAAGAAGTACTTTTTAGAAAGCCGTTTTATTATTCAAACATTAATGTTTCTTTCAACCTGATTTATTAATCCTGCCGAGAGACCCGGCGCGGCCCGGCCAGTACAGTAGCTAGCTAGCAGCTGGCAACAACAACCCCATGGGGCGAACTGCTTTGCAACCCATATTTATATCAGCAGTTCGGATTGATTCAGGATGAGCTAGAATATGATTGGTAACAATTAAATACTTAAGTTTCAAGGTAGAATGATTTTAGTGGTGTGCAAAACTGCAATTTCTTACATATTTCATTATTTTTTTCGGAGCGTCGGTTCTCAAAAAACGAAACCGGGACCCGACGGCAACGGTCGGGTCCCGGTGTGATCGACCGTACCGACTCAAGCCTAATCCATTTACTACTTTGTCATATCAAAGCAACATTTTGAAGGTCTGTATCTTGCCTGATGATATACAATTATTTCACATATCCATATCTTTGAAATTCAAAGCAGAAATCATCAATATTTTTTATGTATAATATATCATGATTTCATGTCAATCAAATATATAATCCATTTACTACTTAGTCATATCAAAGCAACATTTTGAAGGTCTGTATCTTGCCTGATAATATATACAAACAAATGTAATGATTTCACATGTCCATAAACCTTGGAATTAAATTGGAAATACAACTTTCCAATATAAAGAGAATATTGAGCAGTAATTCTGCTTGATAATTTAGCATGAAAAGGATGACTGCACGTCCTCAACCTAGGAATTAAATAAAAAACTACTGTTTCCAATTCAAAGAAAAAACAGACATTTTGTTTAATAATAAATCATGACTTGATATCCATAAACCTTGGGAAAATCTAATGAAATACTATTTTACAAATCAAGAATATTTTTAATCTATATTCTGTTTGATTTCTTTTCCTTTGTATGTGTTGATCAGTGACCTTCTCATGTTTGTATAATTTGTATTTGTATAAAAGAAAAAGAGCCATTTTGTTTGATAATAAATCATGACTCCATATCCATAAACCTTGGGGGGATCTAATGAAATAGTATTTAACAAATCAAGAATATTTTTAATCTATATTCTGTTTGAATTCTTTTCCTTTGTATGTGTTGATCAGTGACCTTCTCATGATTGTATAATTAAACTTGTATTTCTTTTTTACACCTGTAATAATTTGTATGTACATATGTGTTTTTTATTGAATGGAATTAATAAATCTTGAATTTTTAATCTTCTTTGATGACAAGGCATGACTGTGTGGCCATAACCTTGGAGGAAAATTGTAGGAGTACCTTGAAGGAGGCTAGCTTACAATCTGAAGTGATTTTGTTTGATAATAAATCATGACGCCATATCCATAAACCTTGGGGGGGATCTAATACCAGTACTATAGTGCTTAGAGACATTGTAGATGTTTTATTATTATTACTATTTTACAGATCAAAGAATATTTGTAATCTATATTCTGTTTGATGACAAGGCATGACTGTGTGGTCATAACCTTGGAGGAAAATTGTAGGAGTGCCTTGAAGGAGTCTAGCTTACGATATGAAGTGAGGTGGATAAGTGGTGAGGTGAAGCATCGACGGAGATGCTGGACCATCGACAGTCATACCATACTCAGGGCGCTGCCTATTTAATATGGATGACTGACTACGATGGACAACCACTGCATAATATTACAGCATAGATCTACCAATACATATTATATGCACGATTCACATGCAAGTCTATATTTGGAATAATAGAAGGGTGCGCAGTAAACTGTTACCAACACAGAGAGGTGACCGTATCGTAATCCATGTAACTGTCTAGAGCAGAATATAGCTGTAGTTGCTTCATTATACCTTCACAGAGGAACATAGAAATGCCTCGTCGTGGCTTATCCTCTTAAAAGGCCACGCCTTTCTTATATGATAAAACATGATGGATTCTATAAACATGTGCATGTACATGTACATCCCAATGGAAAAGTTACATGAAATTCAAAGATTTCAAGAAATTCAAATTGAAATTCAAGGATTTTCAAGAGATTCCAGGATTACCAGTATTTGTATGCACCTTAAGCATCTCTAGAGATGGATATGTTGCGCTTTATAAATATTGTTATTATTATTTCAAGTGAGTTTTTCCCCTGCTGCATACATGTACACACCTGAATTTAATAATGAATGAAATTAATAGTACTGATTCATAATTGATTGGGCAGTTGGCATAGAATGTACATGTACTTACTCTTCATTTGCCTCTTCAATTCCTTTATAGGGTCGACCCAATTCTGGAAAAGAAACAGAATAAAAAGAGACATATTTTATCGCACTGTTTAAAATATTATCTGTACATAGTAATTAAGAAAAAGCACTTCTGAATCTATCGATAATACATATACCCCTCATATCAACTTGAAACAAAAATAATACAATACAAGTTCATCACATAATATTTCTCTTTCAACATCCTTTTTTTTCTTTTAAGGAAACCAAAATAAGCAATCAAAGAGCAGCATGATTCTGTCAAAAAAACTCTCAGTTTTTATCACACACAAAGCATTTGTAGTGGGTGTCTGAGGGGGTAAAAAGCATAAATATTTCATGACTCAGATTTAATATCACACTGGATATAAAAGCATCTTAGTTGTAAACAACACCTCTATGGAGATGGAGATCAATACTACAGTACCCCCAATCTCCTCACATATCCAACAAGACATGACGAGAAAAAAATGGAAACTGGCTTTCAACAAGTAAATTTTGAATGTTGAATTCCAGATATTTTATTTTCTAGACTTAAAAATATTGGTACCTAATTCAAGATTAATTAGACCGTTGTTTCTGGCATTTTGAGAATAGCTCCCTCTGCGGCAAAATGGAAACAGCGCTAGGTTTTCATATCATATAGCAGTTTCAAAACCTATGACTGTGAAATTTCTCACACGATATCTGAAGGATACATTTTAAACACTCGCCAAGTTTCATGGATTTTGCATAAGTCTGCAAAAGGGACTTTCTGTCTTCAAGACATTTCCAGAAGCATAACTTTGCAGTGAGCCTCTAGGTGCAAATCAACAGATTGACAGCCGAAGGAAGCAGCCTAACAAGCAATGCTCCTACTTCCGTCATGGCCAATTTGCAGCTCTCAGGGTTACTGGGATTATGCTGATAGCTTCAATTTTCGAGCGTAGAAATTGACATGACATTTTGAGACTGCGAGACTGCATCTCAATGATTAGAAGTCTTTGTGGGCTTGTAGTCAGGTTTCATATCAATTCATCCTCCATCCCTCCTTCTTCCTTCCTATCATCTTTTCTTCCTTCTGTCAATCCAAATAACCCTTTGATTAATTACTTGATCCTTCTCTCCAATATGCTGATAGGTATCTAATTCTTCAGGTTTCATATCAATTCATCCTCCATCCCTCCTTCTTCCTTTTGTCAATCCTTTGATTAATTACTAGATCCTTCTGTCCAATATACTGAAATAGGTATCTTCTTCTTCTTCTTCTTCTTTTTTACTTCAAGGATTGCACAGAATTCCATGCATTTGTCTCAACTGGCATTGCAATCACATGGGGTCACTCTTCTAACTTAAAGATAAAGTTGAGTTCTGGTCATGTGATTGCATTGTGAAAGAAACGGTGTGGAATCTATCAGAAAAGGTTGATCATCTAGTATATAAGTATTTGTGTGTATTGCAATGTTCTGGAATCATCAACATGATGAGACATTTGGCCAAAGCTTGGCAAAGTTACAAGCACTGTACACAGAATGATGTATATGAAACTACATGAGCACATGGCGAAAAAAACCTACTCCCCGATTTTTACGTATTTTATGTCATATTTAGAATATGAAGGCATTTGAAGAGCCATGCTTTTCAGGGAACATGTTTAATCTGATGTTCTTCCACCCTTGCATAATAACAATGATAACGCTCACAAATTATTTTTTACCTCTTCCCAGAACTCAACCTTCTCTTTAATAGAAACCTTCATACATGACTGTATTTTGATTAATTGACTGCTTGGAATTCATTACGTTTCTATTAAAGCATATACTTTCCTTCTCTCTTTTTGTAAAAAAAAAAAAAAAAAAAAAAAAATCCTTTACATCTTCAGCGCTGTTTTACATAACAAGTCTATAGTCTTTGTGTTTTATTTCCATGAATAAAAAAACAAGTCTATAGTCATGTTAATATCGTTTGTTTGGAGCCAGAAGGATGTTTAACTGGTATACTTTAACACAATTTTAACGACCTTTCAGACCTTCAGACAGACTATATGTCCCTGTCTTATCGTCTTGTCTTCTTGTTAATAATTAAGTGATGTCACTGGAGTAAAATTAATTACCATACAATCTTGTGAGTCTCTATAAGTGCGAAGGCCAAAGTAATTCTACTTTCCCTTCAATCTAGTAAGTCTCTATATTCTCTATAATTCTACTTACTCTACAATCTAGTATTAAAGTCTCTAAATTCTCTATAATTCTACTTACCCTTTCAGACCTTCAGACAGACTATATGTCCCTGTCTTATCGTCTTGTCTTCTTGTTAATAAGTGATGTCACTGGAGTAAAATTAATTACCATACAATCTTGTGAGTCTCTATAAGTGCGAAGGCCAAAGTAATTCTACTTTCCCTTCAATCTAGTAAGTCTCTATATTCTCTATAATTCTACTTACTCTACAATCTAGTATTAAAGTCTCTAAATTCTCTATAATTCTACTTACCCTTTCAGACCTTCAGACAGACTATATGTCCCTGTCTTATCGTCTTGTCTTCTTGTTAATAAGTGATGTCACTGGAGTAAAATTAATTACCATACAATCTTGTGAGTCTCTATAAGTGCGAAGGCCAAAGTAATTCTACTTTCCCTTCAATCTAGTAAGTCTCTATATTCTCTATAATTCTACTTACTCTACAATCTAGTATTAAAGTCTCTAAATTCTCTATAATTCTACTTACCCTTTCAGACCTTCAGACAGACTATATGTCCCTGTCTTATCGTCTTGTCTTCTTGTTAATAAGTGATGTCACTGGAGTAAAATTAATTACCATACAATCTTGTGAGTCTCTATAAGTGCGAAGGCCAAAGTAATTCTACTTTCCCTTCAATCTAGTAAGTCTCTATATTCTCTATAATTCTACTTACTCTACAATCTAGTATTAAAGTCTCTAAATTCTCTATAATTCTACTTACCCTTTCAGACCTTCAGACAGACTATATGTCCCTGTCTTATCGTCTTGTCTTCTTGTTAATAAGTGATGTCACTGGAGTAAAATTAATTACCATACAATCTTGTGAGTCTCTATAAGTGCGAAGGCCAAAGTAATTCTACTTTCCCTTCAATCTAGTAAGTCTCTATATTCTCTATAATTCTACTTACTCTACAATCTAGTATTAAAGTCTCTAAATTCTCTATAATTCTACTTACCCTTTCAGACCTTCAGACAGACTATATGTCCCTGTCTTATCGTCTTGTCTTCTTGTTAATAAGTGATGTCACTGGAGTAAAATTAATTACCATACAATCTTGTGAGTCTCTATAAGTGCGAAGGCCAAAGTAATTCTACTTTCCCTTCAATCTAGTACCGTATTTGCCGGCGTAAAGGCCGCAGTATTTTTGGAAGAGAAAATATCAAAAAGTCGGGGTGCGGCCTTTACGCCGAAAGAGTAAAAATCGCAAGTCAAAACAGCACGTCCATTATTTGTAGGCAACTTCATACAACAAAATATATTAACAAAATTGACTTGAAAACACATCGGACAAGATCTTTTCTGAACCACGTCAGCAGCAAATTTGAAGAAGTTATCTTTTTAATCGTTGTGCAACCAAAGAAATAAGAAGAAAACTGACCAGAAACTCGTACTTGTAAAGTTGTAAAAATGTCCTTAAGAACACCGATGATTGCGCGCTGTGCATCTCCGAAGGTGCGTTGGATTTGTTAGCAACTCCAGCCCCGTAGCTCCCCACCACAGAGTGTGTGAGTAAGGTATGATTTTGGTACCTTACTCACACACTCTGTGGTGGGGAGCTACGGGGCTGGAGTTGCTAACAAATCCAACGCACCTTCGGAGATGCACAGAGCGCAATCATCGGTGTTGTTAACTTTTCAGTAAGATAATTCTGAATTATAATTGAGACTATCTAATTAATTAAAGCGACAAACTAACCTCGGTAGATCTCTAATAACAATACAAAAGCTTGTTTATTTTCTCCATTTGACGGAACGATAGGGGTAAGACCGGATAACATTATAAAAAAAAAAACATCCTTCCACCATGCTTCCACCCTGCGATAGGTAATTGGCCATTCAGGTTTCTGTATGCATGCGAAGCGCCCTCTAGTGTCCCATGAATGTGCTAATCTGCCTAAAAATCGATGAAGATTTGCTAAATTACAATCATTTTTTAGGTAAACTTCCTGTAAATTTATAAAATGATTGATAATTTTGGTATTAGTTTGTAGGAGAAATAGAGTTCTACGGGAAAATTACAATTATTTTCTTTGGTCCGTTTTTTTTGTTTCCCTTTTTTTTTTTTTTTTCCCCCTTTTTTTTTTTTTTTTTTTCTCTACGAAATGTGAAAGTTGGGGGGTGCGGCCTATGCGGGGGTGCGGCCTTTACGCCGGCAAGTACGGTAAGTCTCTATATTCTCTATAATTCTACTTACTCTACAATCTAGTATTAAAGTCTCTAAATTCTCTATAATTCTACTTACCCTTTCAGACCTTCAGACAGACTATATGTCCCTGTCTTATCGTCTTGTCTTCTTGTTAATAAGTGATGTCACTGGAGTAAAATTAATTACCATACAATCTTGTGAGTCTCTATAAGTGCGAAGGCCAAAGTAATTCTACTTTCCCTTCAATCTAGTAAGTCTCTATATTCTCTATAATTCTACTTACTCTACAATCTAGTATTAAAGTCTCTAAATTCTCTATAATTCTACTTACCCTGCAATCTTGTGAGTCTCTATAAGTAAGGCCAAAGTAATCTTTCTCAACGATGTCCATGTGATCACATATCAGGTCTACCAGTGCTTCCCCTTTGGCACGTTTCTATAAAGAAAGAAAAAAAGAAGGGAACATAAAATTCATGATACTTCTCAAGGTATAAAAGCTTAGTAGATTGCAAATAAAAATCAGGGGCCAGTTTCTCTAAACCGCCGTAAGACTTAAATTCTTTGATATCCCAAGGAAACATGAAAATAGAATTAACACGGGAATTTAGACTTATGATGGTTTCGAGAATCAGGCCCCTGTTTCTATCTATAGCACCAGAATACCAGAAACATACATTGCGCCTCATTCACAAATCAGATAACCCACCTCAGAAAATATAATTTCCATGACATTATTCATTCACATTCTATATCAGAGAAGACATGGATATGATACATAGTTCATTACAAATACATATAAACAGGCCTGAATGAGTCTAGTGAAATAAACATCAAACAAGAGACAACCACTACATGACTTACAAAATATATTTATTGCAATACTCTTGAAAGATGTGCACACCTGTATTTATTGTGTTTTTTGTGTCCATTGACAAACACAAGGTCCACATCTACCATAGATTACATGTAGATAATTTTATGCACTATTGTGTATTATATGTTTTTACATCCAATGTAAACAAGCTTGTTCTCTGATGAAATGCAACAATTGCTGAAATTTGTTCTTTTGATTTAAGCATTGATGTACTACATGTAGTACATGTAGTACACAGCACATACATGTGACACACCAAACATATACCGTATGGCAAACAACTGTACAAAGCCAAGGCGTTAGTGAGTTGTGTAGAAGCTTCTCTCTATTTATAGTGCTACAGGTATGTTCTACAGCCTAGATACCACTCATATCTTATAGCTTGTAACTCTTGATCGAGCTGCCATCTGCCTTTTCTTTCATCTCACCAATACAGATGGTATATACCTTAATCCCCATGTACCTCAGTCTCAAATACATACTGTACCAAAAATATCTCAAGCCTGAGGTAGCACATACACAGGTGCATCTGGCTTACATGTAAGCCATTAGTACGTGAAGTCAGCTCTATACATAGCCAGTATGATACATCATGTATTATCCTGTAGTCTCGTTTGTATTTTCTCCTTATTTCTCCTTTCTTACTTTCTCAGCTCCATAATGTGCCTCCGAATAGTTCTACTAGAAAGATGGCGCAATTTACAATGTATTTGTACATTCAAACTTCCAAAGCCATGAAATTAATGTTTTGACAGATTGCTGCAAATAACATTACAAGTTGCTCTAACTTGCATGTACAGAAAAAAAGCATTGCGCTTTAACAGTAATTTGCTAAAAATGAGCCATAACATTTTTATTGAATATGAAAAGAATATCATGATATGTGTATTTAGTAACTTGAACAGATACATGTATCATATCTTTGTGTGAAATTTAATTTTCATCCCTAATTAATATTGATAGAAATGAATGCTATTCCCATCACCAAATCCATATCAAATCATTATTTTCACGGGCATGGACAATCCATATTCTCCCTAAATAACAAAGCTGTGGAAACCGTCAGTCTTCTAGAGAGTTGTATCTACATGTATTCATTGTGGAGTGGTAGAAAGAAATAGCTATTATAGATGAGAAAGGAAAATATTTGTACAGCCTTTAATGGATAAAGGTGTGGTGTGAAATCCTGGCCTAATTGGGCTGGATTGTTGTGAGAAGACCTGGATGGTTTCCCAGGGAATCGTACTATTGGAAAGAACAAAAAAAATCTAAATTCACATGAATTTTAATCATGCTTGCCTTGTCACACAAACACACACAAAAATCATATTCTACAAGTTAAATAATCTTTGTGATTACAACCAATGACAACATGGTTTGCCTGCGCTTTTCTCAAAGAATGACACGTCAAAAGTCGTCAATGTAAAAATGCTTTTCATTGCAGCTGGGTACTAGGTTGAACACATTTTTGTATTTATAGTTAGGGCTAGGAACAATATACTGTATAGTGAGTCTGCATGCTTGAATTCAGGAATTCAGCTAGTGTAGAAAATTGATAGCAGAGAAATCATCTTTAAATAGAGAGTCGTAAAACCAAGAACCACCTCCTAGTCTTGAGGTTATCTTTATTCCCAACCGTAAACAGATTATTAAGAACATGTAATGCTGACACAATTTTATATTACTAACTTTTGGATTCAGAAAAAACATGGACTCAACCCTGTTTGGCATTTTCATATGAAAAGGTGTGTGTGGGTTAATTACAGCCATGCACACATTAATTTATGTGCACTACGTGGCAAAAAGTAATGAGACTCATTTGGAAAAGCAAATTTGATCAGAAACCATGACGAATGAATGATACCCAATTTTCATTCAATCATCAATCTTAATATAACTGACACGTCAAGCTACAGGGAAGTACTTGGCCTCTATTAGCCCTACCATACTCACTCCCTCCATGCATCATTTAAGTTTTGATTAATGTAAGTTAAAGGGTTTTATGAGCATTTAATTTGGGCATATAAGGATTTAAATTCATTGAATTTAAATCTAGATCCTTTCTCAGAGCAAATTGACAAAGTTATGACTCATTGACTGGCTGGCAACTGGTATTATCAACCATTCATCAACTCTGCTCTAATAACTAAAAAAAGGGTGTCGTGGTCCAGTGGATACGTCACCGGACTTTGGATCACAAGGTTCGCGGTTCGAGTCCCGCCGTGGCACTAATGTCCTTTGGCAAGACATTAATCTAAATTTGCCTCAGGTGATGTTAATTGGTACCTGGCAGGAATTAAATCTTGAAACGCTAAAGGCAGCCATGCTAATGCCAGAGTACTAACTGCGGAGCACCAGGAGAGTCAAGTATGACAGAAATGAGAGCTATACTAGAAACCCCTTTTAGTAATAACTCAAAAAAATTGTAATTTTCTGTTATAAAAATGGTTTTAAAAAAAGTCAGTCTGAATGAAAGAGAAGGGCCAGTTAAAACAATACTGCAAATGGCCGGTATGCATAAAATCTCTGAACCAGATACACTAAAACAGGAGCTCTCCTGTGTATGAAGATTTGTGAAAGTTAAGGTGCTAAATATTAGAATTATAACATGATTTCTTCTCTTTTTTCTTTTTTCTTTTCCTTTCACAAAAATTTCATGGAACAAAAGTGGTCATCATTAACAATTCCCATAAAAGTACCTAAGAGAGTTTTTGTAGTGTCACATGAAGTAACTATTTGGACCAAAATGACTTAATTAATGACCTTGCCTGCATGCGCGTAGATGCGCATGTCACAATTACATCTTTCAATACGCGATAATAGCTCGTCTTCAATGAAGCCCCAGTAAAACCAAAATCTTTATTTTTAGCCAGTTTGGGCTGATAATTCTGATTGTAACTCACCTCAATATCACAGTAAAATTCTGTTTCATCCAATAATACGATGGTGACTTTCTGCAGCTTTCCTTTCTGTGTGACTGGTCTCCTAGGGGAGTTAGCAGAGTTGTTCCTGGGAGGGGCTGAGCGGTCACTAGGCATGGGCTCTGGTATCGTCTCATCATCCTGAAAAGAATGAGCGAAACAAAAACTTTTAATCAACTTGGAAAGCATGGAGACATTAAAGCCCCACTGTACTACTGATAGCTACTTGCGCTCTCTATATAGCAAATGATGCCTTATCGGTGACCTCCATGGTCCCATTCTTCTTATGTTGATTGAGAGCTAATTTGATGAGATAACCACCTGTCAGTGACCATGCAGGGAGGTCTAATCCCTCCTGGGTAAACTAGTGCAGAAGGGCTTTAAAACCTGGGCTTTCAATATTCCCTTTGTTAATCCTTTCTTTATGGGATTTGTATCCTGTACCTATTTGTGTATTATCAAAACACTATCAACAATTTACATTGCCATTTCGAGTGGTATCCTCTGGTTCAACACCAATACCTGTATCATAAAATCAAGTGAAACCACATTTAGTGTGCAAAAGTAAAATATAAAGGGTATCAAAACCACATTTTTTAATGCAGAAGTGATATCTGGAGGCATAATCCATGAATTACAAAATTTGTACATCTATAAATCTATCATGCACATGTATAGTATGACACTGTTACATTAAGGCCAAATAATAAAAAAAACATGTTTAGCGTCCTGTTTTTTCGAAAAATAGGAAGGAGGGGGCCCTTTTTATTTTTTATTTTTTATTTCAAAATGGCCGCTCAAAATGGCCGCTCGGTACATTTTCCCTGACAGTCGGGGCTATATTTTTTCAAGATGGCCGCCGACAATTTTTTTTTTTTTAAATCAGAAATAGAGCCATTTTAGCAGTGTTTGTCATGTTTTTTTTCTTTCAAAAAAAAAAAAAAAAAAAAAAAAAATCAAAAATAACAAATAAAAAAAAATAGGAGGCGGCCCCCAAAAAGGAAGCGGGCGGGGACGCTAAACATGTATATTTTTTTTAATGGCCTAATATCTACATTCTACAATTTATGATCATATCATTTTAGGATTCTGTATTGTATTTGCAGTCTCAAAAGCATCACCGGTTTCAAATAGGCTGTATTTTTGTTATGAATGACCAGCGAATAACAAGGAAGAGTTTGGGGGGGAGGGGCAGGAAACCAGGGGGTCACATCCTCTCAAACTAAAGTAAAGAGGGGTGTTTCTTACCCTTACTTCGCCAGGGTCAGGTTCCCTATAGCCCTCTTCTTGAGCTGGTTCACTCATTATGAGTTAGATATCTGGAGAGGAAACAAAAATATGACAAGTATAAAATACACTGAAGATACATGTACAAGTATAAACATCAAAGGCATTGTTACATGTCTACCGTATTGCAAACATGTATACATGTAGGTCATATGTACTTGTAAACTTGTGTATACCTTTTAAATATTAGAAACCTTCATTTACGAAAAAATATCAAAACATTTTTTTGAAAAATTACAAAAGAATTACAAAACAAGGGAAACGCTCTCGGCGGTCTCGCCTGCATAACGCAATTCAATCTCGCATCTCGCAACAAATATCGTGGTACACTTTTGGACTGGTCAAAAAATAAAAATTTGATGCCCTGGAAGGGACATAATTTCATTTCATTTGCATAAAGTACCATAAATAATCAATGGAGCAAAATCTCAAAATTCTGTGTAGAACTTTAGTGTTCCAAATTTAGCTCTACCAGAGAAGGCAAACCAAATCAAAATCGGTCAAGAAATGAGGGAGAAGAAGCAATTTTTGTTATTTTTGGAATAAATTTGCATAAATTACCATAATTAATTAATGGAGAACAATTTCAAAATTCTGTGTAGAAATTTAGTGTACCAAAGTTAGCTCTATGATATAAAGCAAACCAAATCAAAATCGGTCAAAATATGAAGGAGAAGAAGCATTTTTTGTGATTTTTAAATTATTTTTGGAATAAATTTGCATAAATTACCATAATTAATCAATGGAGTAAAATCTCAAAATTCTGTGTAGAAGTTTAGTGTTCCAAATTTAGCTCTACCAGATAAGGCAAACCAAATCAAAATCGGTCAAGAAATGAGGGAGAAGAAGCAATTTTTGTTATTTTTGGAATAAATTTGCATAAATTACCATTATTAATTAATGGAGAACAATTTCAAAATTTCGGTGTAGAAGTTTAGTGTACCAAAGTTAGCTCTACCAGATAAAGCAAACCAAATCAAAATCAGTCGAGAAATGAAGGAGAAGCATTTTTTGTGATTTCAAATAAATTTGCATAAATTAGCATAGATAATGAATTTTACGATTCTGTGTAGAACTTTTAAATCCCCCTCCTAGCCCTATCATATGAAACAATCAAAATCAAAATCGGTTGAAAAATAACGAAGAAGAAGCATTTTGAAAATCTTGATGATGCCACAACATAGTCCAAGTCTGTTGACCTGAAATGACCTTTGACCTTGACTTTGTGATCTGAAATTCTTCTCACATGATTGGGGATCTTGATTACCCTATAGTCCAAGTTTCATTGACTCAGAACTTATACTTTAAAAATTATATCAAAAATTCAAAAACTTAACCTTAGGTTAAGTTTTCGATGATGATGCTACAACATAGTCCAAGTCTGTTGACCTGAAATGACCTTTGACCTTGACTTTGTGATCTGAAATTCTACTCACATGATTGGGGATACTTGATTACCCTATAGTCCAAGTTTCATTGACTAAGAACCTGTACTTTAAAAATTATATCAAAAATTCAAAAACTTAACCTTAGGTTAAGTTTTTGATGTTGACGCCGTCGCCGTCGCCGCCGCCGCCGCCGCCGCCGCCGCCGTCACCGGAAAAGCGGCGCCTATGTCTCGCTTTTTGCTACGCAGGCGAGACAAAAATGGCCTGGCACATGGATCAAATGAAATTGGATTTCACAACAAGACTGTATCTCTTCTAAAACTTTTAGAACAAATGCGTTGTGAAGTGTGCGAGTGTACATGATCCACCTGTATTCCTAAAAAGAATCAGACTATAAATGGTACATTACAAACAGTCAATAAAGCTGATGTGAAGAGGATAAGTAGGATAACACGAAAAGTAATGTATTGTACAACACTTCAAATAGACTTTACTGCTCAAGAGGTGAAAGTTGAGCACTCGCTTTGTAACTGTCTTGCACTTAGAATAACCACAATCACTTAAAAGCACCTTTAACAAAGGAAACTCTTCACCTTGTTGACAATAGAAAGATACATGTACTTGATGAAGAGTGCTTATCAGTCACACCCTTGAAAGTGAATACAATGAAGGGATTACATCATTGTCATCCACAAGTCATCTCTCAGTCATTGTGTATGTTGTATTATTCAGACTCTAATCTGTGAGAAGGTGAGTAGGCTGGAAGTGAATAAAAGGACTTGATATACTTGAAGCTTGAACAAAAATTGGGACTAGTTTTCCCGCTCAGTTTAATGGCATTAATAAGCAAAAGCAGAGACAACTATCTGTCGAACCTGTACATAGAAACTATATTCATGTGTTTGAGGAGCCGCGATGGCTCAGCGGTATAGAGCAGTGGTCTCGTAACTGAGAGGTCCTGGCTTCCAAACCAAGTCAATGCGCTTGTGCCCTTTTGTAAAGAATTAGAAGAGGACTTAAAGCCGCTGGTCCTTTGGTTGCTTACTTGCTTGTCAGCAGTGAGGTTTAATAGACATTAGACAGTCATCAAAATGATGAATGTGCTCACTAATTTTTGTCTATTCAACATGTTTGTAATATCATATTTACACAGGTCTTTTATGCAAATATCAGAGATGCAGAAAGGGAGACAGTTTAAATTAGGAGCATCTTTGGATCCTAATGTACTTGCTGAATAAATAACAATAACAATAATGTCATACCAAGCCTTTTAGACTCAGAAATACACAACAATCCTTTGAGCAGAAAGCAGGTCTGTATTATAAAATGTCTTCATACAGTATGTCAAAAATACTATAACACACCATTTCATTTATACAATAGAACTGAAGTTGGAGCTTTGCTTGAAATTCTATTCCAATCAAGGAAGGAACTGGTTGCCAAGTAATACTAATAAACATTGTGAAATATATATCCTGACAACAAAAGGGTTTTGCCATAACTGCTTTAATTACTTTACCATCCATACTTTCCTGCTAACAATCATGCCTACATGATTCTACAAATGAGAGAAAGAGGGATGTTATTTTTGACATACAATGTAGTGCTGTAGTCAAACGTTTAACCGTCCCATATCCGACCGCCCATGGCGGATACCGTTTTCAATTGGAAGGTTTCGTTGTCCCGTTTTTTTTTTTTTTTAAATATTTTTTTTAAATTTTTTATTTTTTTATTTTTTTATTTTTTTTTATTATTATTATTTTTTTAAGTTTCAATTTATGCCTCTCCACCTGGCACTATGCCTGACAATGTCTCCCAGCTCAGTAATCTGTGTGTTGACTCACCACTCGGAAACTAGAACAACACTCCAATTTGTCTGTCATCTTGGTTTGAAAGTAATTTGTGTAATAGAGTCTAGATCTAGATCTCAATATGTAGTTTATAATAATAATTCCTCAAATTTTTCTTCTACTACACACAGCGTACCACAAGGTTCTATCCTAGATCCTCTACTGTTTTTAATTTACATTAATGATCTTACACATTCTTCTAAAAACGACATTGTTACTATTATTTGTGACAAGTTCACAAGCACAAATCGGCGCCTTGAAATGCACCTCGCAGTTAAATGAAAGTCCTTCCCGCTTTTTCACACGGACAAAAAAAAAAAAAAAAACGATTTTTTTTTTTTTTTTTTTTTTTTTTTTTTTTTTTTTAAATCGTTTAACCGAAAACCGTCTGGTTTTGACTGGCGGTTAAACGGAATTGGAGATATCCGTGATGTTACAGCACTAATACAATGTACACTTTACACATACTGTACATGTACAGTACCGTAAATGTATAGTGTATCATGTAGGACTGTTTATGCTGTACATCACAAAGGCTACATATTGGTATTGTTGTGATATGGATGGTTAATTCTTTTGTTTTCTTCTGACAACAAATGAAATCTACAACATGTACATATGATTGTACACACTGGCATTGGCCTTCATATCAGCCCACTCGCAATGTTAGCCACTCCTACATTCATAGTCCCAGCATAACCTCCCCAATCAATCAATCTATCGACAAAAATGTTTTGATTTAAAATAAGCCTGAGGGCCTTTGTGCAATACACATATTGACTGCACGCTGCACTTCAAAAACATTTACGTCACACAGAACACATGAGCATCTGTTAATGTCATTTAAAAGTTCAAATAGATTCTGAAGTACACTTCCTTTTAATAGTCTTCCTACTGTACATATGGGTTTGTCACTCCTTCCGCTTCAAAGCAATGAATTTGTCAAACTTCTGTAAATTTCAAAAGATGTTTGCCAGACAGATTTTTGTAAAGGAGTACTTCCTTATAATATTTAAAGTTTCTGAAGTTTTAAAGACCTTGCATATTTGGTGCAAATAATTGTACAGACAGCAATGTATTCACATACTATATGACATGAAGGTGAGCACCAAAGAACACTTTTTATGCTTGCGAGTAAAGTCAATTTCCATCCTTAAAATTATGGAAAGATTTATCTCTCATGCCTCATTTCATATTTCCTGCAATAAAATGTACCTTTAACCTGATCAAACACAGTTATGCATTCAAGTTTAAAAGACATCATTCCCCTCGTTTGTTTTTCATTCTGAGTGTTTGGCACTCTATAGATTTCACATAAAAATTGTGTGTAGTCGTTTAATGAGATCAATGTGTACAGATGGTAAATACAATTTGTTAACCATTAAATAAAAATACCCCGCCTAAACTACAGTCTGATTAAAAAATAAAAAATAACTTGAAGGAAACAGGGATGCATACATGTATGTGAACGTCCTAACGTCCGCACTTCTTATTTCTCCCCCCCCCCCCCCACAAAAAAACTGAATGTGGAACCAAGGATATATACAGTTGTAAATTACTTGTGAAACAATTAGCACTGCAATACTGCATAATTCCATTTTCATTTAAAAAATAAAATCATGTTCATCATACTAATTTCAAAGACATGGATATACACTGTATAATTTTCATTTCTCTTGAATATGTTATCTCCTAGCCATGCCATAAAAAAGCTATGCAACTGATCATCAAATATCAAACTAGGGGACGTAAAGATACAGGATGTGTACCCAAATAGTGTAATAACATAGCTTTATAATGACTGAGCTTTAATACCAAAACATGATACACTGTACATGTATGTATGCCATGACGGAATGCAAAGTCTGGGACTTTGTTAGTCCAAAGCCCATTGCACAGCCACAGAGTAATAAATCTTTTTTATTTCTCAAGAACTCAATTTGAAGAGCTTACCCACCCATGTATACCCAGGACAAATGTTTGTGAGATGACTCATGGCGTCTCTATCATATTGATATATACTTGGATTAAGAGCCATGACAGTCTTCAACAATGAAAGGGGGCTATTTAAATATAATGTGTACCTGAACTGTATCAGGTATTCATGCAAATTGTAGGGCTACATGAAAGTGTATGTAATATGGTTGAGATTTTCAGACAATTTCCCCTTACCCTCAAAATGACATCAATACAAAGAGTATTTGTTTTTTCCATCAAGCAGACATAAAAAAGCAGGGATTTATGGTACATGTAAGATAGCCTGCAATTTAGAACTTGGATGCACATTTTCATGTACAGGTAGGCCTGTACATAAATGCAAATTCATCATGATGTGAATTTCTTTGTTATTACATGCAGAAATAAATCAACATTCCAAACCACAAAAATATTGTGTGTTTGGTGTGAAATTGTGTTAACTTAAATGTACATGTAGTATCAGCTGCTACACATACATTCACATTTACAGATTATTACATCTGTTCTATGCATATATATTGCTATAAAATATATCTGAGTTACAGTTTAGAGGATTTACCTAGATTTTCTATGAGAAATGTGGAATACAAACGTGCCAATTGTAATGCTACAATATCAAATTTGAGACATCTGTTTCCAAAAATTGCCAGACAAAACGGTGCAGACACAAAACCACACGTTTCAAGGGAAAACGTACAGCTGCAACAAGTCCTACAAATAGAATTGTGCTTACGAAATTGCCTGCACGACTGCCTCTGCATGCATGTCCACAATCACAATCGTTTATACAATGCACATGTTGTACATGTATGTTCTATTGAGCTGCACAAGAACAAAAGCAAGAAAACCTCAATGTCTATTGGTTTTCTCTATGGTGCACAGACAGATCGAGGGCCCTGCTGTGCATGAAACCCAAGTATATGGGTCATTCCATCGGGTTGGGTCTTTTCAGCATTTTCATGTGTTTGAATGTTTAGAAGCTATTTTCTCAAATTTAAATGTATATTTAGAAAATTAAAAGTATATTTTATTTAAGAGTAATGTATGACAGAATAAATAAACGTGAAAACAGAAACTTGTTCATCATATTTTTTTTTTGGTGAGAGTTCAACTACCGATGTCTCAGCGATTTTAAGGGTGAAAGTTGTGACATGAAAACAAGTCATTTTCATGAACTCATTTCTGGAAAAAAATTCATCATAATGCAATGTTTCCTACTTAAAACATGTCACCTTTAATACCCCTACTATGTCTGAGAAGCTCAGGTGAAATGTGCAAAAAATCGGCAAGTTATCCCATATTGAAAAAACACAATACCGACGTTACCAACAATGTCCTAAGCACTTTTTTCGTAACGGCGGTAATCTAACATTTTACACAAATTTAGCAGGATATTTTCTCAGAAACTTTCATCTTATTAGGAAGGTACAACCCCTGATGAACATATGTTAAAAGAATGACGATTAAATCGGTCGGTAAATACAAGAAAATAATTAATTTACCACAACAATCCCCCGCGATGTCCTTCATAATTTGGTAACGTCGGTGTGAAATTACGGTGTTTGAGATCAAACCAGCCCGCTAGCTTCAGTTTTTGGTGTTAAAATGACCTGCTAGTTATTCACGAACGCGCACACATGTTTTTTGATGGTGTGCGACGACCTACCCCTGAGCTGCAACCACAAATGTGACAATGTCCATATAACGTCGGGCAGCCATTTTCGCCCGTCAGCGCCCAAATTGGTACGTAATATGTATTTTAAGTTATTTTTATAGCCCGAATTATTATCATAGACAATGAAATTCCATTTTGTTTAAATGTAATTCCGTGTAAAATTGTGTTATTTATAGCTTAAAACGGTTTCAAAACCATCACGTGTGAGTTAATATTTTACTGTTGTCCCATATACTGATATATGTGTTATAACGAAACATGCAAAATCGTTGCCGGACTTTTCCCCTTAAAAAGCTAATTTCTTAGACAGAAATTGAATTTTGTTATAAGAATCCCGTAAATAAAGATATAACTGATGTTCCTATACCTCAGAATTTTTCTCAAAACTGTTAAATTAATTAATATTAATTATATGATGCCATAACTTGTCATTGAAAAATGATGGCTAAGCCTAAGGAAAAACACAAGTTATTTAAAATTGTTAGGAAGTTCAATCTAAGGCCCAACATATCAAACTTTTGGGCAAAAAAGGGGGTTGGAGTTGAGATAGAGAAAAATGGAGAGAGCTAAAGGGGAGAGGGCATGCGACCCCCTCCCCCGATTCAATTAAAATTGGATACATAATGATTTTTTTTTTTTTTTTTATAATTTTTTTTTATAATTTTTTTTTAAATATTTTTTTTAAAAATAAAATCATTATTGATGTTTGCCATGTGGCTCCCACTCCCCCCTCCTACAAAGGTTAAAGGGAGGTTCAAGGGTTTTCACCACCTACCCTCCCCTCCAAAAAATAAGATATAAAACAATAATGATAAATAACAACAAACAAAAAAAATAAGAAATTAATAATTTAACACAAATATTTAACTTAAAAGAATAATAAATAATAATAAATGAAAACCAAATACCTACTTCTATTTGGGCATGCAAAACGAGCCAAACGTGAGGATGATGCCTCCTTATCCATCTTGCAATCCTCTGTGTAGTTGTTCCATCCTTAATTCTTACAATGTTACAATGTACAAGTACTCATAATTATCAACCAGAACACACATTTTGAAATGAAAAGTCACAGAAGCAATTTACAGTTTTGTTTTATTTTTATCTCATCTCATTGTTTACTCATTTGTTTTTATTTATTTATTTTTCATGCATATTTATTAGATTGCTGCCTGAGGATTCAGCTCCGGCAGAGAAATCGATCAAGAGAGCAGGCAAAATGACAAGTCATCGAAATATTCCTGGAAACGAAGATCTTTCCAATCTAATCACTATTTTGAAGAAGTATAAAGTTAATCATTAATATCAACCAATACACCTATTGTATGAATATTTTGTTTTTTTATTTACTGGTCAATGGATGAAAGATATTTCAGATGACATTTGATATAGTCTGTCATGTTTAAATGAGTATAAGAGGTCAGTAACTCTAATATCATACGGATGTTACTCGGACATGATGTCCATGTAACATTGGTAACTCGAGGTGTTGAGGTGAATATAGACCATAAATCTTGCAGCTTTCCTTTCATTTGTGTCATCATCTCATTTAATATGTTTCATGCATCAATTAATTGGCACATTTCTTAGAATGCAGCCAAGATTTTCTATGCAAGAGAAAAGATAACCCTTTAGAAGAAAAACATGATCTAAAAATTGCTAGTTCCTCATTTGTTTCATGTTTATAAGTTGATATAATGTTGCTGTGTTCAAGTTTTGAGTATTCTAAACTATTGCTCCCATCATCTTAATGTTTTCCACACCAAAAAAAAGTGGAGTACAGACTGTAACAAAGTTTCAGGTCAGAAAATAAATGAGCAAGTAAAAAAAGATGTCCTTGTAACGTTGGTATTTTGTTGTGTCTGTTTTTTCATTTTAAATGAAAGTGTGCAAAGGAATACACACAATTCCAATGGAATCTATTGTAGGATTGGTGTTAGAAACAGGATATAACAATAAACAAATTATTCACCAACTCTGAATTTTGAACCTTCATGTCACAATTTATGACCCAACCCGATGGAATGACCCATATGGGAGAGAAACCTTGATAAAACAATATGAAATCAATGCCATGGTAATAACATGCTCCTTTTCAAATACATACATGTAGTCTAAAATATTCAGACCTCTATTATCATTCTTCATCAAAGACATTCTGATAAACTACACATTTATGTTCATGTGCATGCGTTACTTTCAGCTTCGTAATAACCTATAAAATATGACCTGCATAAAGATACTGTAATGAACTGGCTGGTGCTATAACAGGTTAACCTCATACAAATGTTGTACATTGTGAAATATCTTTGATTGGGACAGCGGGTTAGCCTACTTGAATGTTGATGCATACATTCATGTGCAAGTATTTCAAGTAGTTAAGAAAATAAAACCCTACCCTCAGAAAATATTTCTGCATTACAAGCCTCTGTGTCTGATGGAGTATTCCTTTCAACACCATATTTTGTGGTAAGATAAACTACAAATTTATGTTCATGTGCTTGCATTCATTTCAGCTTCATAATCTATAAAATATGACCTGCATAAAGATACATGTAATGAACTGTCTGGTGCTATAACAGGTTAACCTCATACAAATGTAGTAATTCGTGAAATATCTTTTTATGGGACAGGGGGTTAGCCTACTTGAGTGTTGATGCATACATTCATGTGCAAGTATTTCAAGTAGTTATGAAAATAAAACCCTACCCTCAGAAAATATTTCTGCATTTCAAGTCTCTGTCTCTGATGGATTTTTTCTTTCAACACCGTATTTTGTGTTAAGTGAACATACATCTAAATATTCTAGGAATTAAACTGTATAACATAAAAGTATGCTATAAGAATCCTAAAATACAGCCCTCCAGTAGTGATGTGTTTTGGATTTTTTTTTTTAATTAGCAGCCATCTACTGTATGTACATGTACATGTCAGGGTTTAAATTAATCGAAGGCCACCAAGGCCATTGCCGTGGATGCCCCTTTGATTGGCCTCAATGCCCCTCTCATTGGCCTTGGAGATTTTGTGTGCCCTTTCCAATTCTTCCTATTTGTGCTGTAATATAGGAATGTACCCTACAGAAAAGTGGCCTTGCCCTAAAAATATTTAAATTTAAGGCCTGACATGTACATGTTCATACTGTAGTCATGAGCTCATCACAACGATTTAAATATTTTTTTGGGAAAAGCAGGAATAATCATTATAATATTGACCAATACTTTATACACCAATCCCATTTTCTCTAGCTACAGTTTTGCACATGAAGCCGTACATTGTATGCACCACTGCAATTAATGTATCACATGCATTTTCATTGTTATTAATAATGAATATGGATATGAGTAATCACACAGCCCTGGGCTGTGAATGAGACTATAGCGTTGAGTATGAGTCATAGTATTTCATTGACTGGGCCTGGGCTGGCTCACTACTGCATATTCCCACACTTGGGTTGCGTTGCTTTCAAGGGAAATCAGAGTATAGTAAGCAGCTAATTGATGGGTATCTTTAGCTCCATATTGGGTATGTATAGGATCTACATGTAGTAGTAGTTACACATGGAAGGTTAGCAAGGCTTGTTGTGAATCACATGTGTGTGTGTGCATGTGTGTGTGTGTGGAGAGAGAGAAGCTCAAATTTAGCAAGGACAAATAATGCCCTGGTACACAGATGTGATTCTAGTTCTTTACTCAATACATGTACATGTATAAACCTGTATAATAATAATAATAATAGTGGGTTCTTGTATAGCGCTCATGTCAGTCAGATTTGACCCTCCTTGCAATAAACATGAACTCTTACAGCAACTGCATGTTCGGTAAACATGTACATTTGATGATGATTTACAATAATATATATTTTTTCACCATCATCTTTTCTACCAACAACAAAAACTTCTTTAACTAGGTATAAATAACAATAGATTTATGCCATGTGTAATGCGTACAATTTAATTTCTTTCATTTTCATAAAAATAGGCCTACAGGATACACAATAAAACATTATGGCCCGAATTCACAAAAGAGGTTTAAATTTAACCCATGGTTTAAACCTTCATTTACATAATCCATGGTTTAAAATTAGCGCAAAATAAGCGCAACATAGTCAAGAGGTCCAATTTTAGATGCGCGCAAGGCAAGGTTACCCAAGGTACGCTTATTTTGCGCTAATTTTTAAACCATGGGTTATGAAAATGAAGGTTTAAACCATGGGTTAAATGTAAACCTCCTTTATGAATTCGGGCCTATGTTTCTAATAAATGGAAAAAAAGGCTCAAGTCTCTCCCTCACAAGATTCTCCTCCTTAAATCATATCTATCCAGTAGGCCTACTGGCCACTGTCTTCCTCCATTCCTTACTTGATCTCCATCTATTGAATCCCTCCTGCAAGACCTGCATGCTTCAATTATTTTTCTAATACATACTTTCAAACATACTCCTCATCCAACCCTCCTCTCCTTGCTTCTCTTCTGGCATTGGAAGTGAAACAGTAGCAGACCTTTTGTCACATGTTTGACACCTGCCTGACCTCAAAACCAGGTCAACTATTCGCTAATTCTCACAGACATCTGATCCAGCCCTGATTATGACTGAAAGCTACACACCCTCTTCACACTGACAAGCCAAACAAAGCACATTTGAAAAGTTTCTTCTTGTTCAAGCAGTGACCAACTATTTCAAAGTAAAGCCATTTTAAACCAGTGTTTTTAACATGAACACCGCCAGACCCTAAATCCAGGTCAACTATTTGCTAATTCTAACACCCAATCCAACCCTGATTATGAATTTTGAGAAGTACATACATGTATATCACATGGTTACACATGTACCTGTCAAACTACCAGGGACATAGGAATCTCTAAAGGCAAAATTACATGTAGTGCATTACTGGATATTTTCTACACATTTCCTAAATAGAGGAATGCAAGGTTGGTTAATTGAAATCATTACAGTGTAGGTAAGAGTAATGGTACATGTACATGTAATGTATTTTGTCCAATCTATGCATCTAGGCTTACAGGAGCGTAACACGTACAGGTGTAGGTCCATTGGTAACACTAAGATAAGATTACAACATACTGGGCCTATGACTTTTCATGAGGCAGTGTGAACAGGCCAATCATGAGCTCTGTGTGATGTAAATGAGATTGGACTTCATACTGCCGGGAGGGTAGATCATGGACCTACTGTACTGTAGGTCCATGGGTAGATGATTGCATTATTGGAGGGATGGGTGATACGGTATTACCCTGATAACATTACTACCATTAATCATATTAAGACTGCTTTCTTGCAGTACACAGCACATGTATGATACTTGGCGCACGCTAACATGAATGAAGTTGTTTACCAATTTTATGAATAGTTTTTGAACAAAAGTTTCTCAGATGATTGATAAGGTTGCCAGATGTTCGTCTGACAGAGCAACAAGGAACAATAACAAGTGAATTCTATTGTACATGCAGATTCATGTCAAATTATTGTAGGAATTTGGATTTTTTTGTATTTTTTCTAATGCAAATGACTTTGGAAAATTTGCATAAAACTGCCGCTAAATAATGGTAAAAGAAAAGTTCCTAGATCTAAAAGTATGTTTTGTAATTTTGAGGAGAAGTCTGATTTTTGTTCCTCAAATTATCTGAGGATGAATAACTAACCTATGAAGCAGGCCCGTATTCATGCTACATGGTAATTCTTATTTTTTTCAACCGTGCTTTAAAAAATATATCATTCAAGGAGGTTACACCACGAGATGCTCCTGCCTCCCTGTAAAAAAAAAACAGTTGAGAATGTACACAAGGTTTCTGTTGCATTGACTGCTTGTTAGGCGCATGCATTCCATTGCAGCTATGGTGCATAGGTCAATTAAACATAACCTGCAAAGACTCCGCACTACAGCTCTACATGTAGCTCAATTGTATATAGGCCTACAGTGTTTAAGTAGTTAACAAATCATGGCACCACCGTACCATGTCACCTACATGTACTAGCAGAGTCATACAGGAAACCTTAAATTCACCTACTGGTTTAATTCATTTAACTTAGAAACTTGCATATTTGTATTGAGGGGAGGGGGGAGGGGGTGGCTTTGAGTACATAAGTGTGGCTTTGTAAGCATGAATGTAAAGAAAGAAAAAGATAAATATGTATGTACATGACCTTGAATACCAAAAACGTATCGACTGTAAAGCAAGCGAATTAAATTACTTCTACGCTTGTTCTCCTTATTAGCATTACACTGTTATTATTTAAAAAGCTTAGGCCATGTCGGCATGCAAATTGACAGACAGGGAACGGATAAGAAGACTTGACTAGGGATATCATCTTGTTACTGATGTGACTAATATTCTGTGTCTAGACAAGTATTATGTTATGACCATGAAATACAGCACTACAGCTAAGCCCCCTTTCACAAAAGGAAAAGGAAATTTTCAAACATGGCACAGAAAGAAACCCAAGTTTTGAAAAGTTGCACTGTTTTGTGATTTTTGTATGTTCGTGTAGATCCATAAAGAAACATGATTGGGACGTTTTGCCATGTACTGCATAGCATGCACATATTGTTCAAAATTTAAAGTTTATTCATACACAACTGTGCTCTTCTATCTGAAACAAGATTTTCATCTTAGATAAATATATAATGTACACAACTACAGGTACGCATGTAGCTAAAAAATGTGAATGTCCATTACAAAGCCTCTATGCCTTTATGTGTACTTGAATAACTAACATAAACGTGGGCAAGTTTGCAAAACCAGAAACTTTGCAAATTTTACAACCCTAAAAGCTGTCCACTCCCCGAGAGTCTCTTGCCATGAATATGACCATCATTGATTTTTCCGCAAAAGTTTGTGATTTTGTATTGTTTGACGGACCATATTAACGATGTACCTGTACCTCTGGTGTGAAGGTGCCCTTCCAATGTTGTTTTCACCTGCATTCCTTGGCTTTCCAATCCCATTGTGTCTGAGCTACTTATGAACATTCTCACTAAGTGGGCAATCCTACCATGCATGCTGAATGCCCTGAAGACATCTCAGCACAGCACACCTAGTTGATTCATTCGGGTTTCCAGAGGACCCCCGTCGCACCAGCCGACAAAACCGAGACTAGACTGACAGAAGATTGTGTCACCCGTGATAACCAAGAATCAGTCAGTATAAGATCGATCTGGCAATGTGACTTATAAGTAGTTTCATAATACAGTACTCCTAAAGACACGACCAAGGCTAGACAAAAAAAAACATTACTTGAAAAATTATTGTACTCTGAATGGATACAAATCAGTCGTTCTGGAGTTTGCATGAAGTCGGTCTGACGGTGTGACAAGGAATTCCATCATAATCCAGACATATCACTGAGACCGACAACAGATTGACAACAAATCTTTGAATTTACATTTCACAGATTGGCTAAAGCATAGGTTGGTTTGGAGTTGGCTTGTGAGTTGGTTTAGAGTTGGTGTGACTGAGGTATAATACCAGCGACTTACTCCAGCCCATTGAACATGTACCGTGCCAGGAATGTGAACCTTTCTTTCATAGGCAAGCAGAGCTCTAGAGAAGGCATCCCAGAGAGAGATCTAGCAGGGGTCAAGATACTTTCTACTCTTAAAACCTGCACTTGACCTGAGCCAGCCAGGATGCAGCGTCTGTTCACATTGTATTGTACAAGCCCAACCTTGGACATATCCACTCAAATGTGTTTAAAACTGTTTTGGCGGTTGCAGTCTGAGCATGAGCAGATAAAGGTCATTGCAGAACAAATTGTGAAATACATAGAGACAAAGTACTGGATATGTGCTCATGAAAGTTATGTTATCATTATTCATTTATGCACAAGCAGTGCACTCCATGATACACAGGTGGAAGTATGCTTCGGAAAGGGGAAACAAAGGCCATTTATGTAGCATCTCCATCGCTGTAGGAGTGATTATTTCAGAATGTGCAAAATGGGGCCTCTTCATGTTATGAAGATCTGTGGATATTCGGGGTCATTTGGGACATGTGCTAACCATGAACTGGTCTATTACACATCAACACATCCATGTTTCAAGTTATCCATCACCAGTCATCACCATATTCATCACCAGTCTTCACCATATTCATCAAAATTTGTCAATCTTCTCATGTTACTTAATACTTTTTTAAATAGAATATAGGCCATTTATTCTCGTTGAAAGTACATCTCCAACCTACCGGTAAATGTAGGCCAACATACTGTAAATGAAGTGATGAGATAAAGGTTGGTCACGGTGGAACAATGGCATGCCAGGTTGAAGGAAGTAGTACATCTAAAGAGGTGTATCTGATTTCCTGTGGATGTCCTGCCCTATATTTAAAACAGGAGGCCGCTGATGGGCAACTAGATCCTACAAGCATTGTCACTTGTCTTGCTGATTGTGGCTATCTGTATTATTTTCTTTTAGTCCCTCTCTCTCTCTTGTTCAGATGTTCTGTCAAAGGCAGGTCCACACACCAGAAACTTTCTTTAGTTCCTTCTCCATCCCCCTCTTTCTTTAGCCTTCTTCTTCATATGTCATATGATCTGTCATCTACCAAGTCTGACACCATCTCATTTCTTGGTCTTCCTCTTCCCTGTTTACAATCTATCTTCCCTTCCAAGATGTCCCCAGAGTATGTTGTTCTCCTTTAAGATGTGCCCTATCCAGGTTTTCTACCGTTTCTAGATTCATTCAGTCATGGGCAATTAATGTTATGTAGGCCTTCATGTAACTGTTTTTTAATCTCTCACTTTGGTTTACCATTAAAACTGGTAATTCTTCCTTTTCTGCTTATTCAATTAAATTCATCTAATAACTAAAACTATTTTCAAAATGATAAGTTTCTTTGTTGAAATAACAACACTTTTGGTCTTCCGCTTCTTGGTTGACATTGAACAAATCCTTTATTCTTTAGCACAAATCCACCAGTATATTTCACTTCAACTTCTACAATTCCACTAATAAAATTTCATGACCAGTATAATGCTCAAATTGTCAAATTTGTCAGTACAAGTAGTCAAGTACCAAAGCACTAAAGCCTAGCAGTGATCAAATTACAGACATTGATCTTGTTACTTGTACTTTTTTTTAATTGGTTTGTCGTGTCAAATTTCTGAAATGTAGTTTTCATCTTCTGTACAAGTACCTGTAATTGTCATTTTCATTATAACAAAAACATGAATAAAATATTCAAATATAAAATAAAATTATATCGTTCTTCAACTCCTACACCGTAAGTCCCGAATGCAGTCAAACGAAGGCCAATATGCTTTATTGGTTTTCCTAACCTTTTATTAAAATATGTTTCCATGGCTGCAGGAAAGTGTATTTTATCAACTAATCTGTTTGCCTGTCTTTTGAACTTTAATTTGAAGGGTGACAAATCTTGCATTAGATATAGAATTCTCTCCATTAGGAAATGGATTAGCTGTGTTCCAAGTTTAGGATTCATGCCAAAAATAATGACAAACATGTTAAACGAGTTGCTGCAATTTAACATAACTTTATCAGCATTCGATTTCATGATATGTAATTCAGTGTCAAGCGAGACGGTGACACCCATCGATCATCATTCAATTCATGCAGCAACAATTGCATTGATGATTTGATCATGACCACAGCCAAGCAAGTCTTACTAAATCCAAGATTCAACTTTTCGTCTAACGGTCAACTGTAACATGATCTTCCAGATGTCATTCAAAATTACCGCTATAATCCAGTCCTATTCATGTCTTGTATTTGTATAATCTCAATGAGAGACCGTCCATTATCATCCCTGTATTATCGACCGGCTGATGAAAAGCTCTATGAAAGGACGCACTAGACTGTGCTACTGCAATTTACAACACAGTGAGCGAATGCGTGGGAACTATGTATTTCTACCGCCAACAGAAAATATGACAGCGAGATGGTTCTAATTTTGACGGGGTAAATTCGCCGAATTCTTACTTACGTTAATTCTGAAAGACCCGATTGAACATCAATGGAATCAATCCTGCGTTCATCAACTGTTTATCATAGATATATCCAGTATAATCCACAAATTAGGCAAAATGGTTTCTCGCTAAAAATGTGGAGCAGCTACATCGACTCAACGACTCACACGGACGCACACACGAAACTACGAGTGCGAAGGCGCGCCGTACCGTAGCGAATGCACAAAATACATAGAGAGGTTGAGCGCGCGAGCGAGCCATGGGTGTAGTGTCAACAAGCTGTTTGACCGCACCTGGCTTGCCAGGGGCCTGGATAGCGCAACTCTCGTGGTTTGAATGGTCTCTCTCACGGTCAATACTAGTAATCACGAATAGCTTCCGAAGTAAATGCAGTTAATAAAATAACAAAGTTAAGAAAATAAAAACGAAGCCAAAATAAGTTCAACCTTCGCTTTTTCCTTATCTCATAGTGGTAAATTCCGGAGAAGCTAACAAATAGAAAAAAAGAGGAATGCGATAGCAATGTTCAATTTTAAATGGCGATGCGAAACATTGTCAAAATAAAAGACGTTTGTACATGTACGTTCATCGTAGCACCTAATTTCTTTTCCTCCATTGCGTTAGCCCAGATTTTAGAGGGAAAAAATAATATTCATCATACCCCGTAGCTCAAACTGGAACGTGGGAAATCTCTTCTTTTTTGTTCATTCATTCTTAATTCATAAAGATACGTCACATATTTGTTTTCATATCGTGTGACCTAGTTATGATTGACCTAGCAAATATCTTTGTTTACATTGTGTGCGCAGCGCTAACATTCCACGGCGCGTACATTCCACAGCGCGTACAACAATCACTTTAATTGTTATACGCGCAAAACAACAATCGTTAATTGTTATGAGAGCGCGCGCATTAAAGTTCGTTGACCATGATGCCCGAAACTATTTATAGCACGTGTATTCGTAGAAATGGTTGCCATTGCATTAATAAAATGCTACATATATTTCGCGGCCATGGCTACATCATTTTTTTTTTAATATCATGTTCATGAAATAAAAGTGATTACTTAACATTTTGGTGATACATAATTGCTTGTATTTCGGTAAGGGTGCACTGTTTGTAGACATTTAAACAAATTGTAGTTCTCCCCTGCTCTAAAACATGGATTTTTGGCCATGTGTGATTGGCCCTCTTAATTTCTTTCGATTTGACATGACAGACTTTTAATTTCATTTACTGTTTCACTTTTACAATAAAAATGTACCGGTATGCATCAGAAAATATGTCACATGAGTTGACAGAATTAATTTATAACTTTTTTAAACCCAAATTTCTTAGTAAGGGAGGGAAGATTTTTAAACTCTCATGATATGATGTATAAAGTGTTAAAAGCTAATAATTTTTTTTTAAATCGTAACACAAACGATATTGATTGATTCATTCATTCATTTATTTACTTATTTATTTACTTTGCTTTGGAAATATCAGAGAATCTGTTCTTCAAACAAAAAGAGTCCTATCTTTTGATCCTGCAACATTTAATCTTATATCGTCCCTACATGTACCGGTACATGTATGATATAACATGAAACAAACATAAGTCATTCTTGTGTAATCTAAGACCTTGCCATCTAGCTCCAGACATCTCATCACCTTGTTGATGTTGAAAGGGGCACCTAGCAACCGTTGCTACGATGACACAACAGAGAAGTCATCTAACTGGATGGGGCGAGTTCAGATGATGAGCCCAGGCATAAATAAGAGTAGATAACATGAAGGGTTGAGGGACTTGAACAAGTCTTTCTATGTTTAGATCTAAAGGTCTTAAACTCAAATTCAATTCCGGCAGTTACTGTTTGACATGTTCTAAACATGTGGTAGCGCTATTAATTTTCATAAGCCTAATATAACATCAAAACATGTGATTAACCTTTATCAAAGCTCAATTAGTATCACTTCAAAAACCCTATTAATCATGATTGTGCTCTTCTGTGTACCACCATCATTATCTCTCAGATAGTTCATTATCAGATCTGGTATCAAGATCACATGCACACTTTCAATTGTTTGAGATGGTCAATCATTAACCCTGACCATAGAGATTTACAAGGCCATTCTTATCCGAAAATAAAGCCTGATCCAGATTGGACATAAAGGTTGTATGAACATTTAAGTGTTTTTTTTTAATTGTTCCTGGCCATCCATCCATACATCCGGTTTTAGGCTCAACTATCTCTCATTATTTCCTTTATTGATTATAACAGGGAATGATTTCTATCAGGCCTGCAATATGTTCATTGTTCTTGGATTAAAAGCAAAACAATTTGACAATAGGGTTGTGTGTGTGTGTTTATTGGTCACTTTTTCTTAACTTGTGGTAATTGACAAATTCACAAATCTGTACTTAAAAGGATAAGTAATGCAGCTTTAAAAAAAATCTTAACTCCTCATTTAGTATTCTTTACACAGGACAGCCCCTACAGAGCTCAATACTGTATTTTTGTTTAGCCATGTAAAACATTAACAAAACAAATATATGGTGGAAAACGTTTGATCAGATGATGCGCTTGATGTGTTTAAAATTAAGGGTTTATTAGTGAAAAAAGGTGTTCAATTGTTCATTTGTAAGTATCATAAAGGCAAAGCAATGTCAATCTAACCCTGTAAACGATCATCGGATCTGACGCCGATACCGATCCGATCAGGGGTGATCGGATAATAATTTCTGATCGCCGATCAATAAAAATGATCGGGAAAAAATTGGCAGATTGGGTGTAACCCTACAATGCACAAGAAGAATGTGAGATGGAGTCTGGTAGTTCAGACAACAAGCTTGGCCGGCTGGGTTTTCTCCTGAGCTCGAAATAGACACTGACCTTAGCGATTCCACCTGGGTAACATCAGCTATGCCTGGAGGTAGGATGCTACTAGTTTGCGGGCACAAACCCTTGTCAGTTGTAACGCGTTGCAGAAGGCCTATCCTCATCAGACCAAAGTTGCAAAATAACCCTCTATTTTAACTAGCCCGATCTCAAATCAGCCAGCTAATTTGCGTCCTCATCAGCCCCACAGTTGCAATTAGCTGGCTATTTGGGAATTTGAGAAAATATCCCAAGAAATATTAGTCTTGTTTCCAAATTAGCCCACTATATAGGAAATACCGGACTAATTTGCATCCGTCTGAGCTAGCTGGTGATGAGCGTATCGGTCTGGTGAAGACGTAATTTCGAGCTTCGGGAAAATAACCGGAGTCTGAAAGTTGCAGGTTATTTTGTAACTTCGGTCTGAAGGAGACAGACCTATTGGCCCGGATTCTCAAAGAGGTTTATCGACAAACATCCTCTGTAAATTCGGGCCACAGTGTCTGATCTGTAAGACTGTGTAGACTGCATGGTCTACTGCACTCCATAGACCCTCAACTGGAACTGACACAGGCGGATATAATTAGGCTCGACTCGAGACTCATGAATGGTCCCTGGGCTGTAGTCTACTAAACTTTAAACCTGACACTCCGTTAAAGCTTTGGTTCGAAACAAAAGAAGTTACTCTGAGTGGGGTCTACGTTTTCCTTTGTTAAATGTAATCTTTATAGACCCAGTGTCAGGTTCAACTGAAATAGTAGTAAACAAGCCACACAGTCGTGTAAAAGAGTCAAATTAGAGTCTATACCCGCAGACTAAGCTTTGACTGTAGGTAGAATCATGGACCTCTTTAAAGTAGATCCATGGTAGAATCATGGACGCTCTCATCCAGACAGGGGGATGCACTTTTCGTTGCACTCAGATGGAAGCATCAGTGCGATGTACCCATTTCTAATTCAAGAGGACTCCAAATTAAACTAAACCAATTTAATCATAACAGTCGGTTGTATCATTGTAGGAATACGGCAAATTATTTATTAGGAGGCTTGTCTGGCATTTATTAGTAAACATGTCTGGTAAATTTGGTGAATGCATGGAAGCCATGTCCTGATCTAATATGACAAAAAGGGGCGAGGTGAATGAAAGGCCTACATGGTGACGGCGTGAACTAAAACAACAACAGTTGGTATCAATTTTTTTTGTTTAAATACACCTCAGCATTGATCGCTTGGTTTTACAGGCACTATCATGTAAATTGTACTAATCACCTGAAAACAATTTGTGTATAGCTAGAATGTTTAAAAGTAAATCTAAAACCTTAACTGGTATACCGGTAGGTCAATGGTTAAGGAGTAGCGGTATGATGAAAATAAAGGATAACATAAAACTCAACAAGACGTTTTACTGTTCACTGAAAATGTATTTACCGGTAAATTGCAACATTTCTTTGTAGAAGTTATACAGTCAAAATTGCTTTAGCGACCACCTGTATGGAAAGGCCATATTTTTTGTTTCCCTTGAACATGCCATGGATTTCCATTGACACCTGTACTTACATGTAAGGAACATTTAAATAAAGATAACTTGCATATATATAAAGACCCCTTTCATGTTTCCCTTGAGCAGTCTTTATATACAGATTTCACTGTATTTGAAGTTCATTTTCTGAATACAGTAGAACCACATTGAACCCCATACAGTACTTCAAGAGCAAAACCGAGTTTGGTGATTGGTATACTATTTTTGTCCCGATACCAACTTTGCAGCATTTTTAAAATCTTTTATAGTTGATGCAATAATATTCAGCAAGCCTGGAAAACCTATGTGAAAGTGAAATAGTTTGGTAGAACAGATTCACATGAATTTACTAATAATCAATCATATGTTCATATTGATTACTCCCTGAAAAGAAATCCAAAGCAGAAGCCCTCAATCCAACATACATGTTGGCATACATGTAATACATTCTAAATCTTCTCTGTTCCATTGTACAATCATGGTCAATCTTTACAGGTATTCAAAAATAACCTTTAAAGATCAGGCAGATCAAAGCCATCAATCCATCATACATTTTGGCATAAATAGGCTACATTCTAAATCTTCTCTTTTCTATTGAGTATTGTACATTCATGGGCAATCCTTCAAAGAAGAAGCGGAACAATAATTTTTGAACAGTTGTTTGCTTTCAAAGAAATCACAAGGGATATATATGTTAAGACAAAAGTCTGTGCATGGTGGAGTTGTGTTGTTACACCACTTTCGCGCCTGTTTTGATTCAAATTTGAATACCAGGGGTTAGGGCCGAGCTTGTTAAACAAACCCAAGCGTCCATGATCAATCAAGTTACATTGCGAGTCATGAACTAGTGCAAACATCCTTCTCTCTCTGATCAAATATCACACAACAAATAATTGCCTGGACGCTATGAAAACCATCCATCATGCCAGGTCTATTTGGAAAAGGCGAACGGTTGCATTCTGGCGCAACATCAATGTACCAACCCAAATTATTATCTTTGCAGCTTATACTTTAACAGGAAAGTAGCCGTGAATAGCAATCCCTGCACTTCTTCATGCTTGCATTTCATTAAAATGCTTCATTCACAGAAAGAGGTGTGAGGGACAGGAGCGGAGTTTTTGAAAAGAAAAAAGTGGGTGGCTCATTATCCACCTTTAATACATCGAGACAAGATGCAAACATTTTGTCACCTCTTTCTATACATCACGCCCACTCACTAGACATGCTGTACAAAGCTATTGAATCCGAGTTTCTCATGCCTCCCGCCCGCCCGCCAGCCCGACGTTTGATTAAATAAAACCTTTGAACCCAACCGTTACAAAGTCCTCCATCGTTCTCAATTAGAAACGGAGCAATTTATCTTAGAATGATAACTGATAGGATCCTGTAATGCTTAAGCTCATATTTGAATCAATTTACGAGACTTGATCACATGGTCATAGAATTACGGTGCCATCTGTGTTTACATTGCACATGTGACTGAAGCAAAACAGTTTTTAAGAGCAAATGTAGAGAACACCAAGACAAATCTGGTACCTTTGTAATTATGTAAAATGTAATTCAAAGAAAAATTTAGTGATACATTGGCATTTAAAAGTTCAAAATATTCACATGTATGTGTGAATATATGTGTATCCTGTTCAAAAAAGAAAAAAAAATCAAGGTACCGTATTGTATATGTTTGTCTGTGATAACATGAACACTGTTTCACCAGCATTGTACTGATATGAATATAGATATCATCTGATAACAGAAATAATATTCAATGTTTTTGCTCATGACTATACAGAGACTTCACATGTAGACCTATACATGTACATGTACATGAGATTCCCTGTCTGGCTCACTAATGGTGTATCATGAAATAATTTTTATATGTCACAATGAAGAATAAAAAGCGACACTTTGTAAGAATACTTATCTGATGAATTATATTCATTACAAATTTTGTAAAGTGTGATGATCAATTTATTATTTATGACAAGCAAGGGATAAAATTTATGAAGCAAAAATAGAATAGTCAACACTTTATGATCCCTGCATGTACAGAAAAGCACAGCAAGCATCAACTTTGTAGGACAAACGTAACAGGTTTATCTCTTGGACTGTTTTCTAAAATGTTGAAATCTTGTTGACTGGGAATGTCTCTGTGATGGATTCACATTCAAAGCAGAGTCTGACACTTCAAATTGAAATGTTCTTTCTGACTATGTCTGCTGCACAGCCCACGTAAAGATATTGTTGGTGGGTTTGATCTACAAAATGTAATCACTTTATGAACAGGTGGGCTGCAACCAGCAAAGAAAAATATAGTTAGGAGTAGTGGGTGTGCAGCTCTGGAAAGTTCAAAAATAACTCTGGTCTCCACACACAAAAAACTCTGGTTACAAAAAGAAGGAGAAGAATACATACCAGTTTTAGAAAGGATATCAAGGATATATGGTCATTTTCACAGTAAAGGGTGTAACTTTTCTCAAACAGGGTCAAAATTTCAAAATATGTTTTCATAATCATTTCTACTAAAATTAGTACTATTAGTGTCTAAATTATGGATTTTTTTTGGTTCTGGAGCTTAAACTACATGAGAAACCTGGAAAAATAATGAACAACTGTGACAAATATGATAAATTTGAACAAAAACAACATTTTAATTCTATCAACTTAAATGACAACATTTGTTCTCCAAACATAATTAAATTGCAATTTTTCATTTGCTATTCTAATGTACTTAAAGGCTTATAAAGCTTTTTTGGTCAAACTTATTTGGTCTTTAAAAAAATTCAATGCGTTTGTCAAATTCAAGATAAAATATGACTTTGACATTTAATTTTTCAAATTTACCTATCTTCCAAGAGGGGGAGCAAGATACAAATTATTATACAAATACCATTCATTGAAGGCTAACTACCATGCAAATTCCAAAGAAATCGCATTTTAAATGAGGAAGTTGAAAATTTCTCATGTGTGTGTTTCGGAGGCTTCAGGTTAACAAAATGCCTGTTTCGGAGGCTTCAATCATGTTAACATAAAATGTTGTCCATTAGTTAGGTAACATATTAAGAAAAATTCAACTTAAACTGTTAATGATATGTTAAATTACTAATATAACACCCAAAACATTTGTTTACAGAGTAAAAATACTTGTTAATATAAAGTACGGTACATGTATGTTACAAATTATCTTTAATAATACGATGAGTTTTTTATTCAGTACGCAAACATTGCAAAGTCACTTAATAGCATCCATGAGGATTTAAAATCTGTGCTGATACTCAGGGAAATATATTGTCAAGTATGTAATTTCCAAGGAAATCACTTTTCTCATATCAAAGTTGAAACATTCAGGAAACATATACATGTATAGGATCAGTTCAAAGTAGTGTTTCGGAGGCTTCAAACATGTTAACACACTATATTGTCAACTACAAAGGCAATATACAAAGCAAAATTTAACCTTAATTTTGAAGATTCAATAAAATGTTGAACTGAAAGTAAAGTACTTAAAATAATTGTTCACATAGAAACCATTTATGTTAATTCAAAGCAATGTATCATTACCCTTCACTTGCGTCTTTGTCATTTATTCTTAGTGCAAAGAATTAAATTTCCGCACAGTGACTTCCACAAACTTGTTTGTTATGTGTTATAACATTTACACTGACATTCATATCTTTGAAACCAATAGCATAGTAAGTATTTACAGGTTTTTGTCCTGGAACACAATTGTGTTCTACTTCTTATTTCAAAGAAATTTATCTGCCAACATGTCCAGTTCTCCTTCTTAAAAAATTTAAGGGTAAGCTCTGCCGGCTGGGGTAGGGGTCCTGGTTGGTAGAGTCATCTTCTGTATTACATTTTTTTAGGCCGATGAGCTTCACAGTCCTCTGTAAATTCATACAGACCATTGCTGTTCCGGCGCATGAATTTGACTTTGTCATCAATCACAGCTTTTACCTAGTAGCAAAATAAGAATATATAGCAAATACAAACTTTCATTAAAACACAGAAAAACAGCTTTCAGAATCCATTTCACTTTCTTGAAATATCTCACAGTCCCTTATTTGATTTCATTCACCCTGTTAACTTTGTTCAGTACCACAACATCTGCTCATATATATTTTAGAAAGACCTCATTGTCTATGTATTTCTCAAATAAAGAAAGTTGATCCTGTTAAATGTTTTTTTAATAATCCAAGATCTAACATGGGTAATACTTACGAGAGCCATGAAAACCACCCCATTTGTAGTCCTGCTGCTAGATGAAGGTGCATCAAAATATATGGCCACATAATCGCTCACATTGATCCTGCAATTGGAGAAGAAAATAGGAAATTAGCAGTTTGTACTGCACAGAACAATGTTAATACATATATCTGAGCTTGGACACTAAAAAACAATCATTTTGTTTGTGCATTACATTATAATTTATTATTTATCCATGTGTTGTTTAAGAATTAGTTTAGTAGTCTATACGGGCACCATCACTAAGGATGCTTAATGTGTACATTACACAAACCTTTAAGTACTAATTAATGACAGACTTGTTTTTATCTGTTTTTACCATGGATTTGCAGGAATAACCTGTTCAAAATTGTAATTTGTACAAGGATGTCATTCCTTATTACTGGTTTACCATTGTGCATAGCCATAGACCTGTTTATGTACACACATGTATATCAGGAGTCTAATTTAAACATTTGGTACTGAGGCAAACCTTAAAGGTCAGGTGACATCCAAATATAAGTTGATTCATGTTTATGTGCAGGGCTGCATACAACTCATAATTTGTTATAAATATATTTCATAGATTTTTAAATATTTAACAATAATTTTCTCAGACCTGCTAAGCTCCACCCTAAAAAAATGCTCCAGATTTCATTCATCTATCTGTTAATCATTAGTGAGCTAACAAGAGAAATTGTTATGTAACTTTCTCCAGCTCAGCACATGCTCACAAATACCTCCACGTTACCTTTCTTTTCCTGGTGATGCTACACCACTTCTGACATAGCAACTCATATGTTGGTATTGTATGGTCTGTTGTAAACAGGTGCATCAGCTCTGGTTAAGCTATTATACATACCACTGTCTCTTGTTAGCTCACTAATGATTTACAGATGATGTCACAAGATGAATGAGATTTGGAGCATTTTTCTAGGCTGCACATCAACAGGAATCAAACTATATTTGGATGTCACCGACCTTTAAAACCACAAACATTGAGTATGATAAAGGTACATGTACAATGTACAATACAGATCGTAACTAGGCCTTACTATATTTTTAGTGACAAATCTGAACTTCAAAAACTTTCACACATCAGTTCCATTACAATGACCCATTAAAAAAAAAGGTACAAATTAAGTAATTTAAGGACAAAATATACAGTTCTTACCTCTATATTCTTGTGGATAACAGTAAGGAAATGAGAGAATTGTGTGTAGTGTTCATGCCTGTCTGGAAGAGATGCTATCTAGTATCAGATGTTGCTAGCACATGTTGCTGTAACCTTGTCAATATCTTCATGATCTTCATGGTCTATTGTCGTGGACAAGGTCCGCAGTTCGAGTCCTGCCGCGGCACTAATGTCCTTTGGCAAGACACTAATCTACATTTGCCACACTCGACCCAGGTGAGGTAAATTGGGTACCTGGCAGGAATTAATTCCTTGAAATGCTTTAAGCGCCGTAATGGAAGCCATGCTAAAGCCGGGGTAATAATTGCCAAATTTGGAAGCGCATAGACGTTCAATATGTGCTACACAAGAACCAAATATTATTATTATTATTATTCCATTGTCTTAAAAGGGGTTGTACACACTGCTTCCCTAACATTTCTAGAGGGTTCTTTGCCCACCAAATTTCTTTCCTACTGTTACAAATGGTCTTTGGATGGCATGGCCTATGCCATTTGATCCTAAGGGTTTGGCAAAGACCATGATACATGTTGTTAACAATAAATGAAGCCTCCGAAACAAATTGGATAAATATTATGGATGTCTTATAATTTGGGAAAATGTAGTGATTCATTTTAATACTTTATATATTAAAATATTCATAAAGCTTGGAAGATTTATATGTATAAACTTTTTTATTATTTGGTGAATGATTCTTACATTATCAAGGTTTGAAACAGGTGAATACTCCTAGTACTGGTGTAAAATTTCTTTGTGAAATACTGACTATTTGTAAATCATTAAAAATATAAAAAGCCAATAACATCTAACTCATTCCTGTCCTTTAATAGACCAAAACCAAACATTCAATAGGAAAAATGTAAACAATCCCCTATCTATAAAACCACAATAGCCAAAAAGATGGTGTTAACTACAGTTTGAAGCCTCCGAAACAAGTTTTTTTGGTTATTATTAAGTTTTGAAAAAAATTAACTGGATATTTATTTACTTTCAACTTCAAGGGAGCCTGCACATCCTAACCTATGATTGCCATGCAGATTTAACATGAAACACATCGGTCTAGGTATTTAAAAAATGAAAAATAATCTTTTTGCTGTTTCGGAGGCTTCAAGTGTTTCGGAGGCTTCAAGTGCTAATGGAAAGTTTGTATTGTCTGTTATTCTTTAACAGTGGGGAATATCTCAGCTATTTTTTGACAAGTGATTTAGGGGTCCTTATGCTACATTTTGATATAATGATTGGATAAATTCCTACATTCATAATTGTACAAGCTGTCTGAATAGTTTGTTTCGGAGGCTTCAAATCAGCTAACGGAAAATTGGGTCGACTCAGTCAAACTTTAAAAAATTTCTTACAAGCAACATGATCAGACAAATTTAGTCATTAGTTGGAAGTATAGATATCAAGTGTTATATCAAGAACAAAAGAAATGATAGAAAGCACTTTTCAAACCAGAGCTCTTCACATGAAGTTTGTTAACTATTGTTAACGGAAAATGAAGTCTCCGAAACGACAAATTACAACACTCTGTTCTCAAAAATAGATGAGCCGTTACAGTTTAAACTTCTTTGGCACTCTTCATTGAACATCTAACTTCACATTCTGCATAACAAAAACAATCCTCGCTGTTCCTGAAAAAAATGCAGGGCTTTACAAAAATGTCTATGTATTTTGTGTACACCAAAAGGGTCATATTTAGGGTACTTATGTGCCTGCCAAAATTTAACGAAGTAATCCCTGAAGATGTCTATGCTACCCAAGGTAGCACCCAAGTAGGTTACTCATATGCCAAAATATCTTTGAATTCTGTAGCTTTATGAGATCACTAGAGATAAAAATGTTCAAATTTCAGAGTTACACCCTTTACTGTGAAAATGACCATATTGAAGCCAGAGTGAGGTCCCACCAAATTTGTTTGGGGGTTGGCTATTTCATTGTGATAACCTCTAAATCATTATACCAGGATGGTTTTAACTATGTGTAAACTTTGTATTGCAGTAGGAGTAATAATGCCCTTCTGGCAGCCTTAATCAAACAAAACATCTTTCCTAAGAGCTGTTGTGTCATTACACATCAGAAATATATAACTTACAGAAGCTTACAAAAAACACAATAGCGTACAAAAATATGAAAAATGCAAAATAATATTTTGTTATCAGTTTCATGAAGAGTAATGAAGTGTAATTGAAGTATTAAAAAAGGAAATAAATCATAATAAACCAAAGATTAATAACAGTAAGCCAAAATGAATCCAAGGCATATATATTTCAACATGTTCTAGGAAATGATCTGTTTGAATTAAGTGGGTGATGAATTTAGTGAATGTGGTTAGCTCATATTATCATGTTTTGTATCATCTATCATTAGAATAAACATTGAAAATGAACGTAAGCCAAGTTACTGCTCAAATTGAGCTGGATGTAGGAGGAGTCTGACTTTTGCTCCGGCTTTATTTTTGAGTGAGGCTCAATGGCTCAGCTATGATCTTGTAACCAGGGGTTCAAAACTAATTTGATGCGCTAGTGCCCTTCGGTATAAAGGCTTTGATCCTCCTTACCTGTAACCAAGTCCCTCGGAGAGGACTTAAAGCCAGCGGTCCTCGGGGTGCTTTCTAATACTTACAAGCATACACATGCTTTCTTATCAGTCAGGTATTAAAACAAACAAACCAACCAACCTTCAACAAATCTATTTTATGGTACATAATATAGAGTAAGGCTAGGGATGCATTTCGTTTAGGTTTAACATGTTTAATTCAGTAAAGTGTAGGAAATTAACCTCAGAACAATCACCACTAGAGCATGTCTCATAAAATCAGATGTAGGTCGTATCCGCAAAGTGATGTTGGTAGCATTTCTGACTAGCTTTCATCAATGTAGATTGGAGAATGTTATCAATGCTGTGTGCATGTGATGTATTTCAGGAGTGATTAGAATCATTAATATATCCCTGCCCTGTCTTTCACATCCGTTTCGCCCCCTTTCATTCCACCAGTCGTAAATATATCACTTTCCACAAATGGCAATTAGCCATGATTGGATATCAATGCAAGAGAGGAGCCAACCCGCAATAAAATAGTGTGTACAAAATTAGAAGTACTGAAGCATCTACTGTAATATTGCATTACCGGTAACATTGAAGTAGCTCTTCGCTATTTTATTGTGGACGCTTATTTTGATGAGACAATATATTTTCTGATGAGAAGGTATTGTTAAAAAGAAATCTCTTTTCTAAGAGGTGAAAGTACTCGACTCACATTGTGCGAACGGTATAAACGCTTAGAGACTTTGATAGTAAGCGCTTTATAAGCACCATTTTTATTTTTATTATTATTATAAAGTACAGGAGATTCATGTACATGTATGTTGGTTTACCACACCAGCAAAATTATTATATCCCCAACATGTATTGATTTCTTTTATTTACAAAATCTAAATGAATCCAAATAATCCTGCAATTTGTGTTCTTGCTCTAGAGAGTGGAGTTATGTTTTTGGCTTTTTGCCCACTGTCACTTGCATCCCATTCTCACATACTGTACATGTACACATATATGGCAAACACATCTATAACGAACACACCAAAACCACATATTACGATCAACCCTTGGTATGTAAATGGACTCGACAATCATTTTTCTCTAACATAGAAGGGTGTAAAGAGATTATTTTGGGCCTGGCCTCCGTAGGCCTTTTGATCGTGACTTGAATCCCGATTCATTCTGAACTGAATGCACAACTATGTGCCTAATCTTCAGAGTTATATAGCATTGAAAAGTGCAAATAACCCGAAGCTTTGTGACGCCTTTCAATATTGAAAACCCCCAAAGCGGTTTGTCACACACTGCTCATAAAATGGGCTCTTTCTAGTGCTGTCAATTCATTATTCATTTACAATGATGTGATATTTTGCCTTCTGTGTGTTCATAATGGATATCCATCATCAGAATTAATCAAGAATATATATATACATGTATATATATACCGGTATCTGTAATTTATCATGCATTAACATTTCTTTGTATTCAAGAATCCTTCAAATGAAATGATCTAAATGTCCCAATAATTGGTTTGCTGTAACATACAGCGTACCATGGTAACCAACATTTAGCTGCATAACATTGCAAAAAAAACATATTTACTAGTTTTTAAGAGGTCAATAAACATTACAGCTGCCCAATCATCAGTGCATTTTCATGATAAAACCCACCCGTTATACATTTTTCATACTTAACATGTATACAATCTTCTGTCAGAACAAGATCCCAATTTTTTATCATTTTTTTGTTGCAAAATGATGCTCAAGCATGCTTTTTGGCCATAGAATATTTTGTTTTACAAGTATGAAATGTTCCTACTATGGTATGAAAATCGAATTACTCATCGTGGTCTATGGTTTTTCTATAAAATGGCAATTGGATGAATTTCGGTAGTCTAAACAAAGATTATTCTCATCGACCGAGGAATATACAGAATATCACCTCCTAATATCTACCGTTTAGCTTCATTTAGTGACCCCCCCCCCCCCCCCTTCTCCCACTGACTGAGTGCTAGTCAGTATTATACAAATAACCTGCGCTAATCAATAGACGGTGTGGTCGTGTTTGTTTAGAAATTCAATTTCCAGCCCCCTCATCTTGGAGATCTCCATCCAGCTCTCCTGCTCATCTAGTGTCAAACATTGCTTGGCAAGTAATAGATCACAATTATCTTTCCTTTCAAACCATTCAAGATACAAACATGTACGTGCAGCCCACTTTGAGTTGGATGATATCATGATGTCTCCTATTTCTGGATATACAAATGGGTTGAGACTTCAGAGTGATTTGCCCCAATTACATAGACGTAGAAACTCTAAAAGAGACATATTTTCTTTCACAACTGTTAGAAAACTCTAAAAGCTTTATAAGGAAAAGTCCTCATTCAGAATTATACTTTTAGTCTCTTCCTTGGTATTAAATAGGTGAATGCTATACAAAATCTGGCAAGTATAGCTTGACAAAATGTATACATCTTAAATTCTGAATATAATAGATGAACTTGAAAAGTTTAATATAGAGATCCAGATTGTAGTATGCACACTGTGTGCAGATGTCATTTTGCTGTACACCACATGGATTCTAACCTTTTGGCCTCAAATCCCAATGCTACTCCTGAAAACAAAATGTTTTAGTATAAACCACCCCAATACATGTACATGGTGACAATAAATGTATAAAACATATGTACATGTATGTCTGTCAATGTAACTTTTAATGTTTGATTTATAGGTTTGTTTCAGTTATGACCCTATCCGGCTCAAAAGAACCGACATGTGCAGTATCTAGCAATGGGTCATGCCCCAACATTTATTATCCTCCCCGTTGCCCAACGAAGAGCTGAAGAGCATGTACAATGTTTGTACACATGTACCTGTATGGCAAGGTAATTAGTAGTGACGCGATCAGGACTCCTTTACATTTGAACCTTTGAGAGCCATCACTAGAAGGATAATGTAAATAGACATTTATGAGCAGACTGGCGAGACTGCGGGTACACTATAGTCTGGCTCTCTGCATGGCTGCCTTCATCTTCAATGATACTTGAGGACATCAAATTGGCAATAGTCCTTCCGAACCGCACTGCTATATCAACATCATTCGCAAAGCCTAGCTGCTACCGAGTACAATTGGTACAGTGCACATCATCTGAAGCTAGAAGGGCATTAACTCTACCAGTATTATGTTGAAGTCCAGGAGTTTAATGCTCTTGTAGCTTTATACAGACGATATGTAGGCCTGCGTGCAGGCCTGCACATACACGCATGTCCTCTATCACTTTTTCTTATTTCTCCCCCAAACGGTGAAAAAAATACACGGGGGCTCGGGCGAAATAGCCCCCGAAATGCTCAAAAGAGCCCCATAAATTTGCATAGAGTTCAATGCAAAACAAATTATAGAATGTTATATTCAAGCAGACAAGCTTGAAAAGTAGCCCCCGAAAAATAAATATTAATTTTTTCCCTGTCCCCAACTGCTCACATATTTCTTTCATTTCAAGTTTGTTTAATGTTGCTAACTCTGTAGTATACCCTCCAACATGTGTACCCTCTCCCCACCTTCCCCTACGCACCTATCTTCCACTACACCCCTACCCATGCTCCTCTCTCCACCCCTCCCCCTTGACACCCCCCCCCCCCCCCCCCCCCCTCCTCCTCCTCCCCATCTTTTCCATTAGGATTAATCTCATAATTCAAACCATTTCTCATTCCTCACCTGTCTGATCAGGTGTGTTATTACACGCTGCTAGAATCAACATGCATGAAATTAAAAAAATGAGAGATGATCTGCCAGATAATTGTTGAATGACCCTTATTACATGGATCATGGAATATTATTTTATTAATGCGTCTACCATTTAATCTGAATATTTCTCAGTCGAACAGTGCATGTAATCCCTTAATACGTGTATTTGCAATGGATGAACCGTGTTGAAATGTATCATACTAATGATACTACACAATGTATCACACAATGTATCATACTACAAAAAACGACACATGATACTCTATAATATATGCATATACATTTATGTACATGTCATACATTTTGGCAGTCTTAAAGCTGAATGAAGGCCAAAAAAGATATTAATCTCCCTCCACTGCAGAAAGAATGATATTTGAAATGTCCTCGATGGCATATTATGATTATGATACATGAGGACATGAATAATGAATATACTAGTGTGAATTCCCATACTGTAGATCACAATATACATGTACATGCAGAGCTGAGTTGCCAACAACATACAGGCAACCTAAACTGATGCGGTATAAAGCTTGCCAAGGTTGCTGAATTCAAAATTAAACTGGATATTCAATTGTGCAACATATTTCAGCTTATAGTCATGAATGTTCAAAATTATGATATTAGGCTACTTCAGCAAACGAATCAAAACTGTTTTGAAATTTAAAATGATATCAATATCGAAATTGTAGACCACATTTCGACGTGTGTTCAGAATAATGAATTTATGATAATACTTTTAGTGATCAAAACTATACAGTTTAGAAATTCAACAAAATTTGTGTTTATGTCCTACTGGGCACAGAACGAACTGTGTCATCTAAATTAAGGTTATAGGGTTCATGATGATTTGACTGATTGGCTAGATAATATTGAACCTTGACTGAACTCATTTACTCTGTATTGAGAGAAGGGCTTTTGGTCTACATGTAAGTACACCAGATTAATTGCTTGTTTAATCTGCAGTAATGAGTCATATCACTCTATGCACCTGCTATGCAAGTATTGTTTCCCAACCACTCAACAGCTACCCTCATATATTAAACATGCCCTTGGAAGTGGCACTGGACTGCTAGCATACAATTCACACATTAAAGGTAGAACCACATTTATGTAATGGATAGAAGAAGACTTTTAAGTTTGTCATTGTTATTTTGTTTTTGTCTTTTGCTTTTTCAAAAGAACTGTTTCCATTCTCCTTGTACCCAAAATCAAATGTTCTGTCAATGAAACAGATTTCTTTTAAATGGTAAAAATATATTTGGTATGGCTGTGTTACCATGGCAAGTTGATGGCAATCTAATATTCTAAGTACACCGAAAAGTTGTTGTTGTTGTTGTTGTTGATGGTGTTTGACCTGGGGGCCCCTGGATACAGACATTCAAAATTCAATATGGAGCCCCTATGAGAAAATACCGGTAGAGTAGAGCCTGTATTATCCCTGGTACATTTATTTTATTGAAGGTTTCCTTTAATAAGATGTTATGATGTCACTGTACTACCAAACCTTCATTTCTTTCTTTCTCTCTCTCTCCACCCTCCAGGCATGATGTCTTGGTTGCCCATGGTAACAGGTAAAGTGCCATCCACGTCACTCCCATCCATGTCACTCCCATCCATACCACTCCAATAACATCTGACCTGCCCATTCCATTCCTTTTTATTATCCATCCATCCATCCTCCCCCTCCCTCCCTCCACTTCTTGCTCTCTTGTAAATGCTCCCCAATCTGTCCCCCTTCACTCCCTTTTTCCTCTACCAAGTACCATTCTCTTTTGTTCACCTTTGTGCTTCCCTCAATTTCTCTTTCCTTATTACACTCACAAGCACCTTCCCCCCCCCCCTCTCTCTCTCTCTCTCTCTCTCTATCTCTATCTCTCTCTTCTTCTTCTTCTTTTCAGTCATCCCAGTACTTCTCTCAATTTCCTGCTTCTATATATTTCCCAAGGTTGCTCTTTCTTTCAATTCATTCCCCTCTTCCTCTTCCTTGCATTAAAACTATTTCATCCTCCAAAAAAGCTGAAGTGAGAGGCATTTCTCAACACGCCTCCCTTCTGAAATAGAACTTGTTGGAAATAAGCAAGTACCGGTACACCTCCAATGTATCGTAAACAAAACATAAACACTACATTAAACAGATGATACGCAATCAACAACTGAACAAAGAGGCTTCTCCTATTCACATGTAGATAACTGAATCATACAAGTTCAATGCATTTGCCATCCCAACATTGATGGATTGCAGTCAGAGAGAAAAGGCATAATTCAAACGACAATCGCACCTTCCTGTACACTGGTGGTTTGGGAAGGGTTTAGTACGAAGCAGAGGCACAAAAGGCCTGTCTTCATCAGCTCGAGATTGCCAAATATCCCTCTATTTGAACTATCCAGATAAATTATCCAGTTACCGGTAATTTGCGTCTTCATCAGCCCGAAGTTGCAATTAGCGCGATATTCGGTCGAGATAATCATCCCAAGATATCTTGGGCTAGTTTGCAAAATATCCCGCTATTTGTCCGGTGCGTCTCCACCAGCCCGAAGACTTGCACTATGCGTGAACGCTGAGCAAAATATCTCTGCTAATTTCTCGAGCTCGAGGTTCAAGTTTCGAGGTGAGGTCTCAAGCTGATGTAGACGCGATTTGTAACTCTGGGATTATTTCCCAAATCAGAAATCTCGAGCTGATGAGGACAGGCCTAAACACCTCGCTTTTTCCACTTGATTGGTGATATGAGGGGAGAGAGCGGGTTCCTTGAAGCATGCCTAGAATCATCCCTGGAGAGCTCGTCTTGTTTGGGAGAAGGGGGACTGCTAGGGGAGAGAAAGAATACTGCGAGGGGCTCAGAGAGAGGGGGACTGTCAGGGGGCGTAAGGGGGCAGCGGACTGCCAAAAGAGAAGGAAGTTGGAGAGAGAGGGAAAATGGATAAATGCCCATCCATCAAACTCACTTCAGGCTTCTCCAGGGAGGGTACATGAATGTAGCATTGTGGAATGTTGTATCAGTCAGTCACTCCACCTCTATGCCGCTTCACGTTTCTGAACATTTTAATCAATTTCATCCCGCATCAATAGGTTGAAGCAAAACCAATCAGGATGCCTAACCTTGCCTTTTTCTGGAATACAAATTTCTCTAAATTCAACAACTGAGAAATTGGTAAGAATGGCAGACCTGTACAAAATGAAATACAATTCAGTTGTGTATAGGCCTAGAATCCATGACCCTCCTATATTGATTCATACACAGCAAGTACATGTAGATCAAGCTACCTAGTTGAATGAGAAAAAAAGTGGGATATAAATCAGAGATGGAAAATGATGAGGGATTGGATTTACAACTACCAATATTATGCTAAAATATTTATCACCATGCATTTGAAATTGCATATTTGTGAATGGCATGCAGCTGCATGTACTTACCCTCAATGATTCTATAGGGAAGAGATGGGCAGAGGAGGGTCGAGCTACTAGCACCGAGTGTTTCCTTTCTCTGTAAATTCAGAGGAAATATAAACAATAAGATGGATTAAAAATCTTTCTACATGCGTGACACCATATGGAATAAGATGGATGCGAAATGTCAGCACTCAGCGACCTTCAGACCTGTATTTCAGAAGTAGTAGTAGTGGTGGTGTATGGAGTTAGTTATAATTTCAGGTCAATGGGCAATTATAAACTGCTTTCCATATCCTCAAGGGAAATCGCTGGCCTTTTGATTGTCAATCCAGTCGTAGGCTGGCCAAGTTCAAAATAGTATTCACTCTCTAAACATCTGTAGGCCCTACATTTGTGTGCTCTTTCCTCAAAAAGATGATCTTGGTTTTTGGTATTAACAACAAAATAGATTCTCCCAAAACACTCGAGACTTAAATTAAATGTTGTAAAATACAAATCAATGATTTTACATAATGAACATGTACATGTAGATCTGACAAACATACATGTATGTGATAGATGTAGCTGTATAATGAGCAAAGAAATGTTCTGTCATTTATTTCTCAAAAATACATATATTTCTTCCCACCCCATTAACACTATCTTTAATATTTATTCTCATACTAGATTTCTTCCTTTAACCATTCTTCACCCACCCCCCAGGCCCCCACGCACACACAAAATACATCTTATCTTATCTCCATTCTCCCATAACATGAATGCCCTCACTCTATTGAACATTGTAATGGAGACGAAATCAAACAAACAGCTCAGGTATAAAATAAGGAAATGATTTTTCCCACGGGCTCAGAATCCCTTCTGATTGGGGTTGTCAGCTGTGAAGAGGCCTGAGCAGCCTTCTTCTATCGTCTAGAGCCAGAATGGCATCTAGTCATATCATATGAGACAGAGTTAATGCCCTTCTGGCTCCAAATATACAATATCTTACATCAAGTGATCCCACACTACACCCTGCATGGCACTTCAGCCACAGATAAGACTTTTTGACTTTAAGTTCTGACTACAGTTTTAGTACAATAAAAGGAAATTGTTCTTAAATTTTCTCAATCTTTACATGTACATGTAGGGGCCTAATTTGTTAGTATTTTTACAGGATGAAAAACAATCTTCATTGTACATTTTGTAAATTTGAATGTCTCCAAGAGCTCATCAATCGAATGAAGAGCATGCATGTACAACATGTAGGCTAAATACAATGCCGAGTACTTAATGTAGATCAGAGATCTGCATGTCAGCTGACATCACCTGTACGCTATCTTTGTGAAATAAGATTCTGTTGAAAATATAAATGAATTTAGCAATGTTTTTCTTCTCCTATTTCATCAATGTTATTTAACCAAGAACTTAAGGAATGTTCCCACAGGGTAAAAGTACCCCCTCCCCCCCCCCCCCCCCCCTCTCCTTCCCATTTACAACGAACAGCACTCAGCCCAAAATTGTTTTCTTCTTTGAGACACTTTTATTGTTCATTTCAAAAATATTTGAAAAGAGCTCCTACATGTAGGTAGAGATGGAAAGAGAAAGAAAATAGGAAATTTGTAAACAAGAGCGGTTAACAACTCATGTTTTTGTTGAATTTCTGATAACTTGTGCAATGCGTTTATTGTTTTTAGTTACAGAATCTAAGTCCTATTTTGTTTATATTGCTAGTTTTTTACATGTATATCTTTAAAAGTGTTATCTATTGTGCCTAACATGTTAACATGACTGTTCGAGCCATGATTGTCTTTCATGTAAAATTGTATTTGTATGAACCATGTTTGTGCTTTAATAAAAAACATTTTTTGAATTTGAAAAAAAATTGAGAGTGAGAGAACTAGAAATAAATGCCTTTTGGCCCTTAGCATCAGCCATCGTCCAGATTCTATCTGTTTTTACATGATTTTTTCTTTTCTTCAATCTTCATTTTTCTCCTCCCTCACATCCCACGCAGAATAGACTAGAGAGGACGAATGGGAACTACGAGTCTCACTAGGCCTGTCCTCATCAGCTCGAGATTGCCAAATATCCCATTCTTTGAACTATCCCGATCACAAATTATCTAGTTAATTTGCGTCTTCATCTGCCCGAAGTTGCGATTAGCGGGATATTTGGTTGAGATAATCATCCCAAGATATCTTGGACTAGTTTGCAAAATATCCCTCTATTTGTCCGGTGCATCTTCTACACCAGCCGAAGACTCGCACTATGCACAAACGCTGAGCAAAATATCTTGAGCTAATTTCTTGAGCTCGACTTTCAAGGTCAAGTCTCGAGCTGATTAAGCACGATTTGTAACTTCCAGATTATTTCCCAAATCGGAAATAGCAGGCTATTTGGCAATCTCGAGCTGATGTAAACAGGCCTCCTGTTTATACTTTGAGCTCACCTACTAGTACTACACTACTTCATTACAAAAAGTGTGAGAAAAGTCCATTGACCCTGAGATCTACACATGGGCCTCATAACAAGACAGGGTGTCACAGGCTGCGTTCATACTCATGCATTATTAATCATGTGTCTTCTCGACAATTATTCATCTTAAAAGTTAAAGATACATCACAGTTATCTTTGCATCTTTCCAATTAGCGAGTCGCATACAAATTTATTACAGTGTACCATAGAAGATTCCTACTCGGTACACGCAATTTTGCAAGAAGGGCAGCTGAAATTTTGAAGGGAGCATCACTTCATACAGATAACATTCTCTTGAGCTTTATTTTACCCTTGTAGTAGGAGTATTTGCTAGAGTACCATGTTTGTTTGTTTGTTTTATTTTTGTTCTGTTTTTAATCAATATTATTTATAGTGCAACAGAGTCCCAACATATTACATTTTATTTATAGCCTGACATTCTTATACTTCATCATTTCAGCACAAATTCTACAATCCCTTGATACAGTAAACATGTATAATGTATGCTTTCATGTATGTTTGTTTTTTTTTCCGTTTTTTTTCAGGGGATCCAGTTGGTTTTGCCTGTAAGGCCTGAAAATAACTCAGAAATATTGAATCCCCACATATTCTGTACAATGAACCTGAAAAGGACTGATAGAAAAGGGTGACAGGCCTTGGAATCAGGCAAACACTTGTAAAATGGTATCCCTACTTACAACCTGTAAGTACACATACATACATGTATACCGGTAGTAACACTGGGATATAAAATCTACACATAGTGTACCGGTAGTGTAGATGCCAATTGAGAATGGAGCAGGACAAGCAACCAAGTATTTATGATTGAAATAAGGGATGGTGTGTGTATCTGATGAGTGACTCATACATGCTGTGGTTTGATTCTCAACATCTTCTTGGTTTATCTCCCACAGCGTCCCTCCATTCTCACACTCGCTGGGGAATAACTGCCCGGCATGTAGTAAATTAACCCCCCATTCACACAAGGAAAAATATTTAAAATATACTATATGTTTTGGACGAAAACGGAGCTGTACGGAAGGATTTTTGCTAATCTTAGTATCAATTGAATACCTAAACTCTCTCAAGATCAGTATGAATATCCATTCTTGCTGTGTAAATATTATCTTGAACGATGAGTGCACAGGATGTATTTGATTACATGATCGAATGACCATTCCGTTGTGAAATTTCTTTAGAATAGATATTACAAGTCCTAACCTCAGGAGCATGCCCCTTCACTTTGCAATGAATCAATATACCACTGTTCATGAAAAAAAAAAAAAAAGGTATATAAATTTTAAAAAATCTGTATTAATTTGCTCTTGTGTAAAATGGGGAATAAGCCTTTAATAGCACAACAACAGATGCATGTACAATAAATCTCCAAGTATAAATGTCAGGACAACTGCTTTTCAATGTTTTTCTCAAGAGCAGAATTTTAATGACAGCAGAGCTGGACAATGTCATCAGATGGCAATCAACCAGAAAGTCCTTGTCCGCACTTTAGGGTGACCTTCCTATTCAAGTCTGCATTGTACATGTACAATGTAGATGGAAAGAAATGTATATGAGGGATGAGTGTACATTCATTGCATTGTAAGTAGGCCCCTTTCATACTACAGTCAGCTTGGGCTAAAGCTCTCTTCATTATTTCATAGAGCGCTCCACAACATTTGTGTAGGCGACATGAAATATGCTTTAGCAACATTTCCTATGGGTGTATTTCGTTAAAAAAACATATGAGTAGGCCTAGATGGTTAAAGTTTGGGCTGCAAACTTGCGATTGGATGTTAGGTTAGGGTTAGGATTATTTAGGGTTAGATACATGTACATGTATAGTGTTTAGTCTAGTGTTGAAATTAAGGAATTTGACACATGACAGCAGAGCATTCATTGTTGGGGTATGTTTCCATGTAGCCCTGTAGGTAGACTACACCCACATTTTACACCAGTGCTTCAAACCGAATCCCCTCAGTGTGAATGTGCCTAATGGATAATTTCGTCAATAAGCCAAGAGTATTTTCAAGGAATACTGTGATTGGGAAAATTACTCATTGAAACATTAAATCTCTCATTAAGTTCTGAATCACTTTTCTCCCTACAGATATAAACTATACATACATGTATACAGTGAATGTACAAGTTCATTTCTGCTAACTTGTAATAGCCATATGAACACAGCATGTGCGAGTATGAACAATGCTCAGTGGACTCATCACTCATCAACTTTCTCTTCAAACATTCATTCATGTACAGTAGCTGGTCAACCCCAGACCATGTTCAACATATGTACTACATTACAACATGTGCCTTCAATATGTATGGTTTGAATGGAAGGTAAACAACTCTTTGTCCACCTTTGTGTCAGGGAAATGAAAAGCTTATGGAAGCAATTAGCCTACAGAATGGAAAACAATTTTCCATCCAATACTGGGTGTGTTCATGAAAATGTTTATTGAATAAACAGGGAAGTTGGCTGCAGGTTCAGTCCCATTTCACAAATGATGATAACAGCAACAACTACTACATGTAATATACAATGTACATGTACACTGGTCTCTTGAACTTGAAGTTTAGGCCAAATTAAACAAAAACATGTTTAGCGTCCTGCTTTTTTGAAAAATAGGAAGGAGGCCTTTTTTATTTTTTATTTTTTATTTTTTATTTTTTCTTCAAAATGGCTGCTCGTTACATTTTCCATGACAGTCGAGCTATTTTACAAGATGGCCGCCAACATTTTTTTTTTTTTAAATCAGAAGTAGATCTACAATGTATTCAAGCGGTGTTTTTCAGTTTTTTGTTTTTTTTTTGTTTTTTTGTTTTTTTTTAATTAAAAAAATTCAACAAAAAATAAAAAATTAAAATAGGAGGCGGCCTCCCAAAAGGAAGCGGGCAGGGACGCTAAACATGTATACTTTTTTTAATGGCCTTATATAGAAAAAGTTATTGGATAAACATGTACTGTTGGTGTTGCTCATTGATTTTATGCTGATGATCCTTCATCAATGATTTTCTCAGATTGGGGACATACCCACTGTCTTTTGATTCTTTCCACATAAATGTTGATTTCAGGAGACCAAGTTTTTACTATTTACAATATGAAATACATGAACAACTATATTACCGGTATTCATACCTTTACCAAGTTTTGTAATGTACAGTACATGAAAAATTGATGTGTCCCTACAATGTATATATGTTTCTTGAGGATGTGACATACAGTATAGTGCGGTATGGTATGTAATCCCGTAGGATTTTTTTGCCAAAGTTGTTGTTTTTTGTTGCTGTTTTGGCTTCAAAAAAGGTCCCAAAAATGATGGGGTTCAAATTTTCAGACCCCTCCTTCATTTCCTGGGGGGTCCATATTGGGCGCCAAAATGGCATATATAACGCGCAATAGGGAAATTTGGTGTCTTCGGGAAAATTTGAACCCTATCAATTTCTGATAGCTTGGACCCCAATGAATCCAAAAATGCAAAAAAAAATCAACTTTGGCACAAAAATCCTACGGGAGCTGTTTCAGTAACATACCGTACCACACTAATAGTAAAGTTTACACCGAAAGATACCGGTACTCATCAAAGGCCCCAATTCAGACAGTACATCTTTCACTCTCGAGTTACAAAATAACACACAAAAACATCAAATTTACAAGGACTGCAGGCCGGGGCTTGATTTAGTTGTTAACAAACCTGTATGTAGCACAGTAGAAGTGTTATCGGACCTTCCCTTTAGTACTGTACATGTACATGTGAGCCTAATGTAGATTGCCATATACAGATGTAAATTGCAGGGTAAAATGACATTGGAATACCCCCACCACCACCCCCTACTATCACCCCCTACTACCACACCCTTTGTTGAAACCTCTTCCCAACCAAGAGGAATGACTATCAGCCTTTTCACACACAGCTAAAATCCTATAAACATGACTAGTATAAACGTGTTTCGAACGTGTTTAAACTAATCACGAGCCTTTCACACACAGAAATTTCGGTGCGATCGTTAATCGTTTCGTGATTAACTACTGCTCGTAAAATGCGCAGTAGTGCCATTGCGCATTGAAGGTCATGTCACATCAATCAAAGCGCATGCTCCATCCAGTTTAAACACGTCTGAAACACGTTTAAACACGAATAACCTTTCACACACATAATGTCAAGCTCACTAGATACGAACTTCGTATCTGCAGCCTGCTTTTAGGGGCGTATGTATCGCGACTTCGTATCTATCCCAACATCGTATAAACGATGTTCACACTGGGAAATTTTGTCTATAAACATGTTTAAAACTGTTGAGTGATTCTAATCATCTCTAGATACGATGAATTTTAGCTGTGTGTGAAAAGGCTGTAGGACGTACAAATGAATTCATAGCACCATGCTGTTTGTATTACTGTGGACGTACATGTGTTTTTCCATATGACCTAAATCCTCAACCTTTTTCAAACTATGACCCTACTTCTCAGCGTGATGCAGCATAATCCTTGCCAGGCTAGGACAACTACAAGTACAAGTGTCAGATGTCAATTATTAACACAGATTTGCTTCCACACAATCCCATTCAAATGGAATTGCACACGTTTACGGTGTGTGCATCCTTTTTTGTCAGATTAGCACATTGGGTTGGATTCGCAAAATGGTATTGTTACAGAGAAGGTTAAGTTCTGGTAAAGGTGAAAAATAATTGTAAGCCCAGATTCTAATTTGACACTTTATCACAATTCCTATATCCTTGAGCTGAACTTATGCAGCAGACCTGCCAACCTTTGGTGTTCAAAAATTGTATTCTTTAATCCCAAAAGTTGTATTTTACTGACAAAATTGTATACGGTAGGTACCGGGTATATTTAAAAAAAAATGGATCAATGCCTCTTACAGTTCCTACATACAGGAAGAATTTTGTTTATGGATCATTGGTTGAATATTTCGTCATGACTGGTGTCTTTGATGAACCAATGAACATCCTCAAATTGCCGATGCTTGTGGGATACTTTACAGGACAGAATGAGCATGTTGCCATTAAAAATGGCACACACATGAAATACAAGAAATGAATAAATAAACAAATTAAAAAAAAAAAAAAAATACATCTTTTTTTTTAATTGTATTTTTGTTTGTTTTGGAAAATCGTATTTTATTGAAGAAAATCGTACTGTCGTATTTACTTCTAAAAATCGTACAAAATATGATTAAGTCCTACTGGTTGGCAGCTCTGATGCAGTATGCTGTCAGACTAGTCTTGCAGTGCAGACACTTTGTCGCATGTAGCGACTGACAAGGTTTGTGCATGCAAACTAGCTGCAGCCTAATAACTCCTTGGCACTCATGTATAAGATATGTCCAGATGTGACCATTCCCAAACTGTCAAATAGCCACCAGTCCACCATGGCATTCAATACAGGTCAAGTTAATCTATTTACCACACCCACAAGCAAGGAGTCGGTAGGTTTATCATTCAGTCTCCATTCAAATTCAATCAATGTATGTAGGCCTACCTTGCATCTACCTGTATACACTTTTAATTATCAGTAGGCCTACCGGTATCTTTCAAGGAAATATGCCTACAGTAGCTATGTGCTCTGTGATCCATTCAAGACTAACATCAAGTTTGATTTTCAAACTAAATATTACCTAGATTTACATGTAGTCCTGTGACGATAGTGACTTCTTTACATACATGTACATACTGATTTAGAGAATTTAAAAATAAATAGAAGCACATGAATAAACCTTTTGAAGCAAAAAATTATATTTTAGAAAGGTGTCATATTTAGAGTGATTTTTTTTCTCCAGTGAATCAAATATTTAAATCTAATCAAACAGAAATTTGTAGAAGTAAAATATAGCAATCTGTCATTTTGTGAATTCAAGATACGAAGATTTAAACCTGCTCAAACACAAAAAGTATCATAATGAAATACTGTACATGTACTAGATCAAAACTTCATCAGTTCAGGTCATAAAGTCAGTCTGTCAATTGTCATTGAGAATTTGATATGGAGCCAATGACAGGTTTTGAGCCAGGAACTACATGTACATGTGATGATGGAGGGTTGTGAATGGTATCCTAATTAGGGGTGTAAACCCTCAGGGGTGGTCCATGGTCCCAGACAATGGGGGTGTGGTATGTTTACAAACATGGTCTACTACGATGACCCTGACCTCAATGGACTGGTCAGTCTATGGTCAGTTAGGGACAAGTGTTATCATCAGCAATCTCACTGCCTGCTGGTGGAGCATTAGTCTTGATTCCAGACCAGCCATTGTTTGTATATGATCACTGCTTATTTTTGTTTTCCAACAAATTATTTTTAAATCCAAAGTGTTGATGCAGTTGATACTAATTGGATTTTGGAAAACATACATGTATATCCAACAAATTATATGTTATGTTAGTATCAACTGCATCAATATGTCTTGTTTTTTTGCATTGAAAATTGTATTTCTTTGTTTTTTCTTTATTTTTTGTAAAAGCAATTACGGTAAGAAAAATATTTCAAACAGAAAGATAAGTCTTTTAGAAGCCAATTTGAAACAGAATAAATCATATAGCCCTAAACTCTCTTGAAAAAATCACAATACCAACCTACTAAATGTACAGTACATGCATTGTTAATGTTAGGCTTAAAATAACTTCAACACATCTATAAGAAACACATACAGTACATGTATAGACTTAAAACATGTAGCCTACACAATGAAAAAGAAAATAACAAGATTACCAAGATATTTATTAAAGGTAAAGACCAGTATTGGAAACGCCCCAATTTCAAAAAATGAAATGGAAGCTCTCATTACCAATCATGTGAAAGAATATGTTTTGACTAATACATGATGATAACAAATTTGCCGGGAAACCGCCTACTAATTCATATATTTGGTAAATTTGTTTCTCTCATGGTCGTGTGAGAGATATAGGGTAGTCCCATATACATCTTTCTGTGTATAGTGCTTGTAACTTTACGAAGAATGGGCCAAATTTCTTATCATTTTGATGATTCCAGAACCTTGCAGATGCTAGATGCTAGATGATCAACCTTTTCTGATCGATTCCACAACATTTCTTTCACAATGCAATCGCATGACCATTACTGGTCTTTACCTTTAACGAAACACACAGCAAGAGTTTTGCACAGTTTACTGATGTTGAATGCGTATTGATGCAAATTGTTCTGAACTGGAGCAATGTATTAAAATGGAGGAGCAGATAGACTCATGGGTAATGTTTTATGGGTCTCACATATCTATCCCTTGAGGTTATCCGAGTATCTTCACATAACACAGCCTAGATTTCTCTCTACTGGACATAAAAACAAGTACATGGTCTACCACATTGAATACATGTATATCATACACACATTTATGATGTACTTTGTCCTTTTTAAGAAAATGAGGGTAATACAGTCAAACCTGCTTTAGTGACCACCTGTCTACAAGGACCACATTTTTTGTTTTCCCTTGAAAATGGTTTCTCATTGAAACATGTACTTAAGGAACCTGTCTACAAAGGCCACTTTTTTGTTAACCTTGGGCGGTCGCTATAGACAGGTTTGACTGTACTGTCAATTGTTACTTGTTAGTTGTGTTTCTTTGTGTATTGTTTTGCTTCATGTAATATTTTATTGTTTTTTAACTGCAACCAATTGTTCAGTATAAATTTCTTTTGTGTTTGCAAGAGACCAATAAATGTGCTCTTATCTTTAATTATCTTATCTTATCAGTAAAAATTCATGTACATGTGTATACCGGTAAGAATGTTATCATGGAAGATATTAAGTCTGCATACATTTTTGTGTGTAGCGGTAATATTCAATTTCAATTTGATTCAAAGTTCATTTTCACTCAATTTGCTTTAAATACACTGTGGTATATTGTACAGTTTACGCCCATTTGTAAAATAATCTACGAACAAATGTATACACTGTAGGTGGTGTACCTTGTCCATATACTCTACAGTTGACACTAGTTCATTTCACATCAATATGGTTTACGAGCATAGTGAAACAAGTATGTTTCTCATTTAAATTATGAATAATCAAAGAGGAATTCAATTTCACTTTGTACCAGTAACAAAATGAAAATGGATGGATGCCACATAGAGAAACGTCTGAAAAATGATCATTTGCCCACAGGCACACACGCTCCTTATGATCACACTGCAGCAAAAAATTCATGAATACTTTCTAGCCAGCATATCAAATTAT